>JADRCC010539303.1:0-10795 GCA_019843855.1 Hylomyscus alleni
ATTTTCATTGCTACTTCATAACTACAATTTTGTGACAGTTATGATCATAATGTAATTGTTTTCTGATGGTATTAGGTGACCCCTGTGAAAGGGTCATTTGACTCCCAAAGGGGTTGAAAACTCTTAGACTCTTAATGGATTTTTATAGTTTTTTGTTGTTGTTTCTAGACAGTTTCTCTTTGTGTAGCCATGGCTATCCTGGAACCCACTAACCTCTAACCTGGAGATCTGCCTGCCCTTGCCTCCTAAGTGTTGGGATTCTGGTGTGCACCACCACTGCATGGCATGTGGTCTCCACTACTGTAGCTCTGTCCCCTCTCTCACTGGCTTTAACCATGCCCTTCTGCCTCAGCTTCCTTTGAATTATAGGAATAACTAACGTTTATCTGTCACAACATAAAAATAGAATAAAATCTGATAGCTTTCTTGAACTTGTTTCCAATAGGAAAGAACAATTTCAGTAGTTGGCTGGGCTTGTTTAGCTCCATAAGTCACCAGCAGATAACTTGTTTAAAATGCAGACTTGGAAGAATAACTTAAGACCTAATGTGCTTGTTGCATAAAAATGTTTCTGTGTTTAGTTTTTTAATTTGTCTTGACTAGTTGCTGTAGGAAAAGAATCATACACACCAAACTCAAATGAAGTTATCCTAGGAATGAAAAGGTGGCTCATGACAATCAGAAACAATACTCACTATTTGCCAGTAAAACAAGCACACACACGCTCGCCCTCTCTAATGGCCAATATGTGAGCTTTATGCAGTGAACAGGATTTTAAAAGTTTTGTTACTGGTAGAAGCTCAGCTAAGCAATTGTGTTTTCTTAAATTTTTGAAATAATACTTCTAAAGAATATATAAAACAACTTCAAAAGGAATTCACATTAAAGAGCCTTGTCTTGCCCTTTGTGATTAAAGGCTTCAATGACAATTAGCCAAGAAAACAAAATGGGTGGAAAGGACCCTAGGACACGATTGTATGGCCAAATACAAAGATGAACCCATTGTCAAGTGGAATAGGTAAATGTATTATTACAGATTTAAACATCCTGTATAGGGACACCATGATGGTTGCTGTACAAGCATTATGATTTGAGTGCTAGCTACAGAACCCATGGTAGAGAGAACTCCCTTCAAGTTGTACCCTGACCTTCATAGGTACAGGGTCAAAGTGCCCCAACTCCCCATTTCTTCACATTGAAAACACACAAATTAAAAAGTAAGTTTGTGTAAAAATATAACTTCACAACCATAGTTATAGAGGCTTATACAAAGACTCAAGAAGAAAACCTAAGGTTGTGCCTCCTACAAGGAGGTTTTACTAGAACTATATATGGTGGCCCACATCTAAAATTCCAACACTCCTAAGGCTGATGCAGGATTTTTCTTTTAGTTAATGTCCCCTAAAATGTGTTATCTGAAGACTGAAATAAAGTCTGAAAAGATGGCTCAACAGTTAAGAAACTGGCTGCTCTTTCAATGGAATTCCATGTTCAATTCCCAGCACCCACAAGGCAGGTTACTCTAAGCTGTAACTCTAGTCCCAGGGGACCCAACACCCTCTTCTGGCCACCATGAGCACCAAAACACAGACAGTACACACAGAGACAGGCAAAACACCCATATACATAAATGTCACAGGAAATAGAAAAGCAGAAGACACTAAAAATAATTTAAACATAAGAATCAATAGCTACAACTCACCGTCCCAGCAACAAAAGGCATATCACCTAAGCACAATCTGTAATGTGGCTGTGCGACAAAACAGCCCCCAGAGCCTTTCTGCATGGAGAAAAGAGAAAGTCATTTAATTTTATTTTGGTGAATTAATCCAAGAGTCCAGCTCACTGTGGACCAAGGTACTGGGTACCTTGTACCACTCTTGTTTTTCCTGCAGAAACCAGGCTTCAGGAAGCTACTTGAGGAGGGACTTGTGTGGCCCACGTTTAGTAAGACACAACTCATTATGGAAGAAGCCTGGCAACCATAGGTTTGGGGATGAGTGTGCATTCATCACACTGCACTGACAGTCTGGAAGTAAAGACAGAGGACAGGGTAAGGGCCAGGCTAAGAGCCTCAAGGCCTATATCCAGTGATTCAAACCACACTTGTCTATATTGGGATCGTACAGTGTTGAACAACCTAGTATTACTTGAAGGCTAAGGAGTATTAACAAAACAGTTGTAAAATTTAAGTAGAGCAAAGGTAATGAAGGTAAGGAACACAGGCTGGATATTTCTAGTATTTTTATGATCTTCTATAGTTCCCAATTTTCATATAGGTCCTCACAACCAGGGTAAGAATTTATGAGTAAATCTTATCTTCTTCACCTTTGAACAAAGAAACTAAGAATGAGAGTCACCTCCCAAGGTTCTAATACCACATAGCTTTGAGTATTTTTGTATACAAATTATTACAGAAAATTGGTACTTTGAGTGGTTCAGTTTTCATACCTTTTCTGGTGGTTTTGACTTCTTTTTTTTAATTTTTCTAGTGCTGGTTGAAACACATGAAGTACTCTTATCTTCAAAAATAAGTCTGTTTGCTTCTAGACCACTCTGTAACTAGAAAAAAATTGCATAGAGTTAATGATGTAAAATAAAAGCTACATTTGAGATGCCATTTAAGTCTATACAATACAGTAGTAATCCTCTCAATGAGAGAGATAGCATGGCTGTACTGTATGTCTTCAGTCTCTTGTTTATGTGAACTGCTGAGCCACAGTTGGTTGTGTCCTGCCTGGAAGCATTGTTTCAAATTCTGCAAATACTAGTTCAGAAACTAAATGGAATATATGCAGCTCCAAACTGACAGCATGCTACGTTCTTTTTTAAAAATCATGATTACTGTAAAAGTAGGCCCAAAACAAAATAGATTCCTTTCTGTTTAAAGCTCAAAAGTAGCAGTAATTATTTCAGCAATTGTAATCTTTTTAGTAAAATTTCTACAGTTTTTTTTTTTAAGTTGCACTTTTCTGAACTAGAAAGACTGATGGGCTTAAGAGCATTTTTTGGCAGTTCCCACCAGAGAAAATGTTTTCAGCACCCACTCACATGGCAGCTTTTAACCATTTAATCCCAGGTTCAAGAGGATCCAGCACCCTATTCTGCCTCTGCAAGCATTGTACATATGTGGCATATATACAGAACATGCAGGCAAAACTCCCATATACTTAAAATAAATCTTGGGGGCGGGGAGGGTTGGAGCCACAACTTCCTCTAAACTATCTTTCAATAATAGCCCCGGCTCTCCAAAAATCCATAAAAGTGGCTATTTTGTACCTCTATATAACCAAAAGCTTGGAGTTTGGTAAAAATTCCAATCAGCAGATTTTTCCTCTCAAATGTTTACAATTTCTAGGCGAGGCAAATTTCCCCAGAAGTTATAACTGAACCTTAAGAAACAGCAGAAGTAATGAATGAAAAACAACACTGAACATTGCTTCCCCGTCTTCACTGCAATGGCATGCCAGCCCTTCACCCTCAGGAGCACGGCATTCTGGAGACATACTTTAGTAATAGTTTATACTAAACATAACTCCACAGGAAATCATCCTTACAATGTCAACAAGTGTCAGCAGTAGCAGAAATCACTTAAGAGCCACTTTTTGATTCTACTTTATTTATCTAGTTTTCCTAGCTGATTTCTTGTATGTATGATGAATTTTAAAGTACTTTTATTATCATTTCTTGTTTTGAATTCTCTAGCACTATAAAACCCGGGTTCTAGATGGCTAAATAATCTGTTTTGGATTATACAACTCAGAACCAACAAGACACAGAAATGCATCTGCCTTCCACTATCATGGCATTCCCCATCAGAACTCAAACTGTTAACAATTCATCAATCAATGAATCTGTGAAAATTTCTATTCAGCATACAATTTTATATAGAATTGCCCATACATAGGCACGGTTACATGTAAGGAACAGAAACACAGTAAAATAGTTTTCTTTAAAGTTGGAAGAAATTCTCTAAAAATCAAAACTGTTTAAATGGTCATTAACTCAACAAGTACACACACAGAGTAAATCTACCAATCACATCAGTTTTAATAAAGAGAGAATCAATGACTCAAAGAAGTACCAGGAGAAAAAACTGCAATGTGTACAACAGCATCTATGAGAATGCAGGACACTAGACACAATGACACAGACTCAACTATAAAGGCTCTATCAGTAACTTCTTGAGATCAGAACCTGCTTCTTGGGTTACTATGATGAAAGTTACATACACTGTAATAATCTTAAAGAGGTTGGAAAGAGAGACTGTCTGGAAAATATCTGAGCAAATAATCAGAGAAAAGTCTCTAGCTAAATCATAAAATAACTATCTTAACAGAGCTAAGCAGTACTTTATTATTCTTGCAGTGTCTTCAATAATGCAGTTTGGTTTGGAATACATAAACTGATGGTTTCAATCTACACAATTCTACCTCCAGTGGCTGGCCACAGAATTCAAAACTAGGAGAGAGTAGAGTTCATTCTACTAGAGCAGGCTGCTAACTTAATATGTCTGTCCTGGTATGTTAGCAGTCAAGGGAAGTGGCAGATTTGTTGCGGCAGTACTGAGGACTGAACCAAGTGTGTTATGGATGAATGCCAGGCAATTGTTCTACCACTCAACTTTACCTCCAACCCAAGACGTACTTTTATACTGGATACTGAATGATCTGGTAGTAGCTCATCATATCTTACCTTTACACGAATACTCCTGTGTCTGACCTGTGTTTACCTCACAAGTATATTTTAATTTACATGTCTGTATGTCCATGTGCCTGGTGGCCAGGGGTTAGAAGAGTGTCAGACCCTATGGAACTGGAGCTGAAGATGATTGTGAGCCACATGTGGGTTGCTCAGAATTAAAATCAGGCCCTTTGTGAAGACAACAAAATGTTCTAATCCTCTGCAATCCCTCCAGCTCCAACCTCAAAGGTTTTTAAAATACTAATTCAGACACAGAAAGAACCGCTCCGATTTTACTCTGTAAATGACATTGCTAACCCCCGTTATTAAGCTATCTGAGGTCTCCAGATGAATCTGCTGTGCTTGTGTGTAACTGTTCACCATTGAAACACTGGCTTATCCTTCCACTCACCTCTGCTGCCCGAGCCTGCATACGCTTCCTTTCCTGCTCTTCTTCACGGAGTTTGGACTCCAACTCTTGCATTTTTTTCTAGCAATAACAAAATCAAAAGAGTAATGCTTAAAAGTATCTTTTTGTAGAATATTACGGAGAGTTAAAATAAACATGTTAGTTTATGCCTCTAGTGGTCCAGGCGTTGATAATATCCATGACACTCTCCTAACAATGTTCTAATAAATCAACTAATAGTGATTAGTGAGGTAGCTGTGAGTTAAGTGACCAAATTATGAAAGAAAATCTATGACCAAAGAACACAGGTTGTACAAAGAAAGGTAAAGACTACATAGAGACAAATCTAGATCTTCACTCAGTAGTATTAAATATCTCCAAGATAAAACACAGAAATAAAATTAATTCAGAAAAAAGTTACATGATGCCAGATTTAAGTATCAAAAAAAAACCACTTTTCAGTTTTCAAAAAAAGAACTACCTTATGCTCAGCTATCAAGATTGCAGAATCCCAACATTCCTTTTCAAATTATTTTTTTCTTTTTAAAGCCTCTCTATATAAGAAAGACCTGTACATTATAAATACCCAGGTTTATGAAAAAAAGTGACAGCCACAGCATTCTACAACAGTAGGTAAAAGTTCCTGTTCACTGACTTCTGCAAGGGCCTGCATTGCGGTGAGCTTGTTGTATTCCTGTTCAAGAAGATCCAGTTTCTCCAGCTGGCTCTGAACATGGGTTTGATCATGCTGCCGTTCTCTTTCTAGTGAAACCTGAGAAACACCATCAAGATACAATATAATATAATAATCGCAAAGTTGTAGACTCTACACGTAAGCACATCATACTATATGTAATTTGCCTATCCTTTCACAGACTTGCTGGTATGGAAAGAAGTTCTAGGAATAGAGCACTAAGACCTCAAGGATATCAATGATCTCATGTCTCATCATTTTGTCTGTGTGTCACGGCATGCCTTTGAAGGTCAGAGGACATCATCTACAAGCTCCTGTCCTCTTTTTGCCATGTGGGTCAGAGGGATCAAATTTGTTTTTCAGGCCTCGCTGCAAATACCTTTATCCACTAAACTATCTCATCAGCCTTAGAATATTATTCTCAACATACAGTATTTTACCTAGTATATGGTTTTATATAAGGAAAATATCCTTATACCCTAGAATAAGGAGAACTTACTAGACATACAAGATTATGCAAATTCACAAATACTTCTAGTCAGTTGGGTCCTATTAAGCAACCTCTTAATAGATATGAGAACTTGTATGCATTTATTTACTTTGAATACAAAATATATTCTTTTTTCCTCCAAACTTAGGGTCTGATTTGGAATGACTGCCCATATACTTTAGGAATGATAGTATCAGAAAAAAAAATCAAAATAAGTGGGCAAATACACTAAGTGGATGTATTTGTAAAAGCCCAACATTAAGAACCTGAGTATGGGGCCGGGCGATGGTGGCGCACGCCTTTAATCCTAGCACTTGGGAAGCAGAGGCAGGCGGATTTCTGAGTTCTAGGCCAGTCTGGTCTACAGAGTGAGTTCCAGGACAGTCAGGGATACACAGAGAAACCCTGTCTCAAAAAATCCAAAAAAAAAAAAGAACCTGAGTATGCCATTTCTCCACATGTCCATGACAATGGGGAATTATACAAAAGAAATTTCCAATCAAACTTTGCATAGTTAAGTTAAATTGTCCATAAGAAAAGGATATTTAAAAAATATAATGGACACAGATATTGTAATTGTCCTCTACAAATGTAGCAAGTTACTTAAAGACAAAGACTTTGATGTAACAAAAGAAAACTTTTAATATGTAACAAGTGTAGTAACTGGGCACATGGCTCATTTGGTAGAGTGCTTACCTAGCACCAGAGAAGCCTTAGGGTGTCATCTATAACACTACATACACATGTATAGTGTGGTGTGTGCCTATAATCTCAGCACTTTAGAGATGGAGTCAGGAAGATCAGAAGGGCAGGTTATCCCTGGACAACATAAATGAGCCAGCCTCGGCTATATGAGATCCTGTTTCAATAATCAAATTACTTACAAGGTACTTTTTTTAATTGCAAAGAATTTTACAAAATGGATTTCAGTGGTACATATGGTTATTTGCTTATTCAATAATGCAGACTCCAAGACATAAACAGGATTATCTTTCAAATGTAAGCACAAGTCTACCAAGTACAAGAATCATAATAGAGCCAATCAAGCCATGATCTATTCCACCAAGCCCAAGAACTTCCAGTATAATAATAGTGCCATCAGGCCTCCAGGTCTGCCAGTCATCTGTCACCAATCTTGATTTCATCTGAGAGGTGCCATACCTGCTTTTCTAAGACAGATGTTCTCTCCATTTCTGCATGCTTTATCATATTTCGCATGTATTCCAATTGTTTTTCTAGAAGATTACATTTATTTTCTGCAGCAACCAACTGGGATGCCAGTTCTAAAATGAATACATACAAAAAAGTAGTAATTAGCTAACACACAGACTTGTCCCGAGAGCTTGTAAGCAGGAACTGGACTTGATGTCAATTCATGGGGCATAGGCAAGGGTCATGGTGAAGTGCTTGCTCAGTATGCCAGAGTACCGCAAAACAAAACAGCAGCCCCCAGTCTCTTCCCTTTCAGTACTCCTAGAAACCTTTCTGGACAACTTAGGTTCTTCCTTACCGGAGTCAAGTATGCCACACACTGCCAATAAGCACTGTGCATGATGTCACTTACTCCTCACAATACACCTGATTATGATGTAACTCTTTAACTCTAAAGACAGTGACCACTATAAAATACCAATGTGGAATTTTGAAATAACTTTACAATATTTGGATAGATTTTAGTTTCCTTTATAATTAAACACACCTTGATTGTGCTTTGATTCTTCATTCTTTGAATTTTCTCTCTCTTGTATCTGTTCATCCAATACTTTCTTATACTCAATTGTTTCCCTAGACAAGGTTTTCACACTTTCTTCTGCCTGAATCCTTTCCAGTTCCAGGCGTCGAATCTTATCTTGAAGATTCTTAAGAGCAGAGAATATGGCTGATAAATGTAAAAGGCACAGCATACCTTAAGTTAGCCACGCACAGAGAAGTTAACCAAAAAAAGGAAAGTTTGTTTTGACAGATTCTGTACCCCAGGGTGACCTCAAAAAAAAATCACAGTAATCCTGCCTGAGTCTTCCAAACACTGGGTTAGAGGTGTGAGCCAGAGAGCCCAGCTCTAAAAACTGATGGAAGTCAAGCAGCAGATCATTCTGTATTCACAAAGCATTTCCTATTTAAAGTCATTTCAAGACCTCATTTGAATTCTTTAAAGGTTCTACTAGTTACTCAAGTAAAAACTAAACAAGAACCATCACTGTGTTAAAACACATCACAGTTTTAACTGTTAAAAATAAAACCAAAAACCTTGGCTAATTATACATAAATTAACAGCTGTCCTAAAGTGCTTTGAGTAAGAAAAGCCCCCATAGGCTTATATTTGGTCAACAGGAACTGGTACTATTTGTTGGGATAAATATAGCCTTGTTGGAGGAAATGTCAGTAGGGGTGAGCTTTGAGGTTTCAGAAGCCTAAACTAGGTCCTAAATTGCTACCTTTGGATCTAGTGTAGAACTCGAAGATAATCTGTCTTAGTTAGGATTTTACTGCTGTGAACAAACACCATGAACAACACAAGTCTTATAAATGACATTTAATTGGGGCTGGCTTACAGGTTTAGAGATTCAGTCCATTATCATCAAGGCAGGAACATGGCAGCATCCAGGCAGGCATGGTGCAGGAGGAGCTATGAGTTCTACATCTTCATCTGAGGCTGCTAGCAGAATACTGGCTTCTAGGCAGCTACAATGAGAGTCTTAAAGCCCATACCCACAGTGACACACCTACTCCAACAAAGCCACAACTTCTAATATTGCCATTCCCTGGGCAAGCATATAAACAGCTCCCCCAGTGCCATGCCTGCCTAGACACTGCCATGTTTCCTGACATGATAATGGACTGAACCTCAGAACAGAAGGCTAGCCCCAGTTAAATGTTCTTTGGACAAGAGTTGCCTTGGTCATGGTATCTCTTTACAGCAATGGAAACCCTAACTAAGATATATCTTTTTGGTCTGTTGTTGATACCTCTCTGAGGCAAGCAGACATTTATTTGTTCATGTATCCCCAGCAACAAGGATACAATTGATGACTCAGTCTTTTTGTTATATGAATACACAAGTATATAAATATGCACATGGAGGTCAAATATGCACTTGACTACCATCCTCAGGTAACATATGTTTGTTCAGTCAACATCTTTCACAACTGAGGATTACTGATTAAAGCTATATTGGCTGGACAGTGAACTCCAGAGATCTAGCTATCCGCCTCTGCCACATAGCACTGGGAATAGAAATATGCCAAAGTTCCTGGCTTAAAAAAATCAAGTGTTGGTTTTGTTTACTCTTTGACACCTTTTTAGATCATATTTACCACATCCTATCATACCCTCCCAGGAACTGACCCCCCAACACACACACCCTCCCAGTGTCTGTCTTCTTTAGAAAAATATAATTCAAAGTCCAAGTAGTGCTATCTACAAGATGACCCTTACTCTTTACAAAGGTATTTACTTATTTAATGAGTATAGATGTTTTGCCTGTGTGTGCATGTGTGTGTGTGTGTGTTCCCTGTGCATAAAACTAGTGTCAGATTCCTTGGGACTAGAGTTACAAACAGTTGTGAATTGCCATGTGAGTGCTGGGAATTGAACTCGGGTCCTCTTGAAAAGCAGCAGATGTTCTTAACTACTGAGCCATCTCTCTGGCCCCTACCTGAGACTTTGGTTCCTGACTGATTCTGAAGATGACAAATTATTGATAAGTGTCTCAAAGTATTTTAGGTTCCATGATTTGGTGAATAATGTTCAGCAGTCTAGATGAAAAGCACAATAAATTCACAAAAGTAAATGGAGAAAACTTATACTGTTCTAATATAAAAACAACAGATGTCATATTTAAGAAGTTTCAACTACTGAGGAGCGAACAAATAGCATTTATTTTGTTACAGTTGATTACCTCTGCTGTTGCTTTCCGGATAGGCAAATGTGGGCTTATTTGGGGAGCGTCTCAGATCACTGTTAAGGAAAGGCTTATCAGGTGGATATAATACATACGGAGATGAAGAATGACGAACCATATGTGCATTAGACCTTGATGGTTCAGTTAGGACACTCTGAAAAACAAAATACTGTAATTATCTTTCAAACATTTAAACCAAATACTCATGTCTGAGAACCCAACCACTATTTATTGTCAAGATATATAATTTTTAGGGTTAAATGTTTGCCTATGTATTCATGATCATACAACCTAAATACAAATATTTAGGCAAGTTAAATCTTTGTTCAGATCAGAAACAGATACATATTGGTGAATTACTCTATCTTCAATAAAGAACACAATGTTTATATCTATTATTTGGGAGTTTCACAGCATGCACTCCCGTCACTTTCACTTCCCAGTCCTCCTATGCCCAACCTCACTCCCTTGTGAACTGCCCTCTCCACCCAAAAAACTATTGTCCATATATTCACTGGAGTATGGTCAAATTCCCAGTGGGCCAGACCCTTAAAGAAAACTGAGTGGGAAAGGAGAAATCATATGACATGTAAATAAAGAAAATATCTAAAAAAAAAA
>JADRCC010539307.1:0-11019 GCA_019843855.1 Hylomyscus alleni
ACAGAGGAAGTTCCAGGATAGCCAGGGCTATACAGAGAAAAATCCCTTCTCAAAAAAGCATACACACATACATACACCCCTCACAAGACAAGCATTTCAATCAATAATTTCCTTTTATTTTATTTCAACTTGCAGGCTAAAACATATAAAAACATAAGTACAAATATAGTATTTTACACAAACTTCCCTCACTGAGAACATTGTCAAGAACTAAATATATGCAAAGAAGCATTTAAGTCAAATTAGGTATTTCAACATTAATAATGTTCCATTCTTTTTATTTAGACATTACACAAGAAAAGTGTTCTAACATGCTTACATTTCTTTACTAATTACTTAATTCCTTATATTAATACTTTAAAAACCCTAAGTAAGAAAATGAACTCAACAAATGAACACCTTAAAAAATAAAAAGCATACCCTGCCACTAAATGTACAAAATAAAATTCTATTCCATTTCAAAAATATACATATCTTCCCCTTGAGAATAAGGAAAAAATGCATTATAGAAAATCACCTCAGGAAATGGAAAAGAAAGAAAAACATGAGAAAATATCCTATTCTAAAAACCAAAAGAAGAGATTTAAACATAGAGATATTTGTTTACCATCATACAAGAAAATATCATAGGACCCATATTTCATTAGAAAAAGAGTATTGAATCAGTAAATAAATTTGTGGCTCACTGATTCAATTTCTAGGTGAAATGAAAGTCCATTGCTTTCTGATCATTTTAGATTTATGTGTTTAACTAGGGGTAATGATAAAGGTCAGAGGAGTACTGATGTGTGGAGACGGGAGACTCCCATAGGTGAGCGCTTAGTCATCAGCAAGTGGCACTACTTACGAGGGATTAGGAAGCACGGCCTTGCTGGAAGAAGTCTGTCACTGGGTATGAGGTTTTAAAAGCCCAAGTCAGGCCCAATGTGTATCTTCTGTCCGTCTGTCCGTCTGTCCGTCTGTCTCTCTCTCTCTCTCTCTCTCTCTTTCCTGCCTGCAGACTCAGATACAGAACTGTTGGCCTATATGCCATAATGCTTCCCAATAAGATGATCTTAATCTTCTTCCTTATAATTTCTGTATTTTCTGAATAATTTTTCAGGATAAACATGTCTCATTGGCCATCAGGGAAGAAAAATAGGCAATTTTACAAACTGACCCTCCAAAACCATTTAGAAGTCTACTAAAAAGGGCTTTACAAGTTTTGTGTAAACTGGTACTGCTTAGTAACAATGAGTTCCTTGATCAAAAGTAGCATATGTCAAAGGCCAGCCTATAAAATAGTGGGGTCTGCAGCACTTTTCTGGGAAATCAAACTTAAATACCTGTACTATTCACCAGAAAAAAGGGCAAAGGTAAACATTTTCTTCAAAAAATACGTAAGCCCATAATTACTCAGGAAGTGCTGACAGGACAGACACCTCTATGATGTTTCCAAAGAGCAAAAAGCCAGAGCTACTGACACCTCAGCAAGGACACAAGGAGAAGCAAAGGATTCAGGAAAAGTTTAAGGCTACTAAAGACTTTCTTGATGAGCCATACGCAGGAAGTAAAGGTCTTCCTATGATAGAGAGATCAGAGACTACAGAAATTAAAAAGAAAAAACAAGATGTAAAGGATAAATCCTTTTACAGAATAATATTACTTCCAAAGTTATGAAATTCAGGATCACTTCAATACCAGGGTGAGTTTAGAAAGACAAAGAATGGTAAAAAAAAAAAAAAATCAATGAAAATAAAAACCACAGCAATACACAGCAAGAGAATACTTTGTGTCTGACCTAGAACTAATGTTTCATATATATTCTCTCTTGGTTCTATCACTAGCTTACTACTTTTCTGACTAAGGAAGTAACACTGGGGTAAATGAGCTAAGTAAAGACGCTCATAAGTGCTCTAATTCTACACAGAAAATCATGTCGTTTATGAATCTCCAGAAATGATAATTTATGCTATATACATAACTATATTAGGTTTGTAGAAGAAACTACTACTGCACCAAAAGTTTAAAACTGCTATTCCAGCCGGGCGGTGGTGGCGCACGCCTTTGATCCTAGCACTTGGGAGGCAGAGGCAGGCGGATTTCTGAGTTCGAGGCCAGCCTGGTCTACAAAGTGAGCTCCAGGACAGCCAGGGCTACATAGAGAAACCGTGTCTCGAAAAAACCAAAAAGAAAAAAACAAAAACAAAAAAACAAACAAAAAACAGCTATTCCTACAGGGTACAGCAAAATCTTTTTAAAACAACTAAAATTTGCCTCATACTAATTCAAAAAGTAATAATACTGCATAAAAATCATGTTGTTTATCAAATAATGCACGTGGAAAGATGAAATATACAGATTGAGTCACAGTGGAAGATGCTAGAATTACTCACATCACTGTAATTATGGCCACTGCATTTAGTGAGCACCTACTGCATGCCAAGCACCTTGTCAAACTCCTAGGAAACACTGCTAGAAGGGGAAAAGGAGAAATGTTTCCCTGACTCTGACTGACATTCTTGACTTCCCTCCTCCGTCCTCCTATTAGAAACCCTTTCACCTGACAACAGCTTCAGGCAGGAAGCTTCCTTTGTTCCTTCATGCTACACATGTAATAAAACCAAGCACATCTGGGTTAGCTACAAATATAAGTCTTAGTAAGTATTTAATTCTAGGGTTTGCTATTACCACATACACCTAATGAAGATTTAACGCAGTTAGTGTACTTCTCATTAGCTTCTCGGTTCTAGGAAGTGATATTGTGTCCTGTACCTGCTGACTCCTGAATAATTCCTCATCTAGTTAAGAATCTCTGGCACACCAGGCAGTGGTAGCTTCCCAGTGCTTGGGAAGCAGGGGCAGGCAAATCCCTGTGAATTCATGGTCAGCCTGGTCTACAGAGTGAGTTCCAAGACAGTCACGGCTATTCAGAGAAACTGCATCTTGAAAAAAAAAAAGATTCTATGGCATTACAATGGAAGATGTCCACAACAGGTATTCATAGCTACCTACTCTGATTCCCTTTATCCCTTCTTTCTTCAAAATATCCATCTGAAAGAGCCATGCTACCTCAAAAGTAGTTATAACTAAGTTATAGCCCATACATGTTTAGTCTTGCATTATACTGCGGCAGTATTTCAAAGAAAGGTAAGTGGCTTTTATCTTCCTTCCTAGTCCTTCCTGCTGACAGAGCTATTGTGATTCCCGGAACTCCAGGAGGGGTCATGAGTTCACCTTAAGGTTTCCCTTAAAACCTAAGGGAAAGAAGGAAAGAATGAAAGAAGTGAGTGACCTGGAGTCCTATATAGATACCTCATGGTATCTATCACAGCACTCTTTACCTTTCTCTTGCATGAAAACCGAAGCAACAAATCTACCTGGGAACCAAGAATCAAAACTATTGTTATCACTTCACATGAATTAACATGAATATCACTTCAAAAAAGAAAACTACAGATTCTAATGTAATGTGGGTGGGAAAATGAAGTTTATATGTACTGTCCATGGGAATGTAAAATAGGGTATTTCTATGTAAAACAGAATGAACATACCTTAAAATATTAAATAGAACTACCATTTGATTCTAATAATGAGAAAAATGATAGAACCTATATCTTAAAAGGAGTTTCTATAGATTACAAAAAGGTATATATCTAAAACTCTATTAATAAAACTATTAAGAAGTAGAGTATATATTATTTCATCATTATTTTTAGTATACAGTATAGATTGTAGTTTACAAAACACACGCTAGTATTAAACAATTAAATTAGGATGCTCAATATTCAATTTTTTAGTCTATTATGCTTGTATTCCTAGACCAGCAATTTGTCTCAGGTTTATAGGATAGAATGTCAAAAAGCACAGGAAATCAGAATACTTATATCCAAACTGTCATTCTACAACTCACTTATTATGTGACCTGGACTCATTTCCCCAGGCCTCTAATAAACTGTAAAGGTTAAATGGGGTATCAGTTATTTTTCTCATTGCTGTGACACCTGACAAGAAGCAAAGGAAGAAAGACTCTGCCTCATTTTTTTGTTTGTTTTGTTTTTTGATTTTCAAGACAGGGTTTCTCTGTGTAGCCCTGGTTGTCCTGGAACTCACTCTGTAGACCAGGCTGGCCTCGAACTCAGAAATCCGCCTGCCTCTGCCTCCCAAGTGCTGGAATTAAAGGCGGGTACCATCACTGCCCGGCCTGCCTCATGTTTTGAAGGCACAGTCCATCATGAGAGGGAATGAACAGCACAGGAATGCAGTCGCTAGCTCCAATCTGTGCAGCACCAAAAGCAAAGAAGAGGGAGTGCTGCTGCTCCTTCGGCTTTCTCCTCTTCCTCTTTTTCTCACTTAGGTCCCCAGGCCATGGAATGATGCCAAAAAGATTCAGGTAAGCTCTTCTGGAAAGCCTTCACAGATACACCCAGAAGTGTGTATCTTCTAGGGAACTGTCATAATTAGGGTTAACACTGCAGTGATGAAACACCATAACAGAAGCCACTTAGGGAGGGAAGGGCTTAATCCTCTCACAAGTCCATGTAACAGCTCATCATCAAAAGCAGTGATGGCAGGAACCCAAAGGCAGAAGTCAGAGGGGTGCTGCTTATAGGCTTGTTCCCCATAGCTCACTCAGCCTGCTTTCTTATAGAACTCAGGACCACCAGACCAAGGATGGCCCCACTTATAATGGGCTGGGCCCTCCCCATCAATCACTAATTAAGAAAATGCCCGATAGCCAGATCTAATGGAGGCATTTTCTCAATTGAGTTTTCTTCCTTTTAGATAACTCTAGCTTTTGTCAATTGACATAAAACTAGTCACCACAGAAATTCTAAACCACGTCGAGGTGATGATAGAGATTTTTTTGGTGAAAAACATGTCACCTCATGTAACATTCAAGCTGTGTCCTGTTTATGGCTTACTGCATTTGCCTACACTGCAGAGAGAAAGCAGACAGATAGGAAAAATGAGAAGTCTGGATAGGAAAAAGACTACAAGCCCAGTTAAAGCTGCAGACTGAAGTATACAGTTTGGCAGCTGTCTGAGTCACAGTTTTATTGCTGTGAAGACACTGTGGCCA
The DNA here is from genome assembly GCA_019843855.1 of Hylomyscus alleni. Classification (NCBI taxonomy): domain Eukaryota; kingdom Metazoa; phylum Chordata; class Mammalia; order Rodentia; family Muridae; genus Hylomyscus; species Hylomyscus alleni. The sequence continues at coordinate 5,063 of JADRCC010539307.1, forward strand.
AGGCAACTCTTATAAAAGGCATTTAACGCAGGCTTGATTATAGTTTCAAAGGGTTAGTCCATGATCATCATGGCATCATGAGGCTGAGAGCTTATACATTTTGATCTTTAGACAGGCAGAGAAAGACTGGGCCTGGCATGCACTTTTGAAACCTCAAAGCATGCATGACCCCACCCACTGAAAACTCTAGGATATAGCTTAATGAGTGGGCTATGTATGAAGCTGTGAAGGACAAAGCCTAATTTGCAATGGAAACCCAGTATATTAAAGAAACCCGAAACATGAATACCTACCCCCCAAAAGCATGAGGCATAGCATGGAGCTAGCCTAAAAAAGAAGCCATACGTGTTTTAGGCCTAAAGTTTAAAGGCGGGCTTCCTCAAGCCTGTGGAGCACAGATACTGGACATCAAGATGCAAAAATCAGGATTTACCCTGCTACGTTTTGGTCTTGCTTTGGTCTGATCTTTCCTTCCTATGCTTCTGTCTGTCTCTTTTGAATGGGAATGTTTACCTGTACCACTATATGTTGGAATTGTATATGTATTTTTTTTCTTCTTAAATCTTACAGAGGTTTACAGTAAAGAGACTGCCTTAAGTCTCAGAAGAGATTCTGAACTTGGGATTTTTGAACAGCAGGATAACTGGAGGACTACTGAGAATTTTAAAGACAGAATGAATACATTTTACATAATGAGATGGCTATGAGCCTAAGTCAAATGGAAAATATCCCGTACAGGCTTATATCCCCAGAAAATGGAATTACTGAAAGGCAGGCCAAGTTTGAGGAAGTCAGTTACATAGTATGTGAGTTGGAAAATAGATTAGCCTTGACATTTATAAAATGTGAACCCGCAGCCAGCCTCACTTTTCTACCATTATGCTGCCCACATTATAATGGACTATACCCTTACACTATGAGACAAAAGCCTTCCTTAAGCTGTTTCTCCTCAGGTATCTGGTTTCACTTAATTAGGGACATTATCGGTGGTAAATTATTTGGTAAAGTAGTCCTGAATTTTTTTTTTTTTTTTTTTGAGACAGGTCTTTATGAGTAGCCCTGGCTGTCTTGGAGCTCACTCTGTAGCCCAGGCTGGCCTCGAACTCACAGAAATATGACTGCCTCTGCCTCCCAAGTGCTAGGATTAAAGGTATGCACCATCATGCTTGGCAGTAGCTAGAATCTTAACCTTTAAAAAAGTTAACTTGTATCCCTAGCAAGGTGGAATAGCAATTGGCACACTATGTCAACAAACTGCTACCTTGCACCTGCTTTTGTAGGATACAGTTTAACTGAGGGCACTACACTCAGTCACTGAGATGCTGATACTTGGCTGTTTGGATACTGTAATGGCAGAACTACATAACTGAAATGAAGACCAGAGGCACTACAAGATACAAATATCTACTATCTACTCAAAAGAAGTTTGTTGATATGTACCCTACAACAATAGAAGGAAGTCCCTAAAAATCTAACATTTTAGAATAGTAGAGGATATAACGTAGAAAGATAATCAGGCTTACTAGTTTTCATACTGTCAATAAATCCAGAGCATTAGACAAACATACAAGTATTTTCCTATCTCAAAAATAGCATTCATTTTAAAACTAAGTTTGCAGATTCAATGTCAAGTTTTTTTTTTCCGCAAAAGTACAAATATGAGAAGTACATAAATATCATACCTAAAGAACTTACAAGTATCATATATGAAGGAATTATACCAAGTCATAAAATATATTTTTCTACTGTATCTCCTAAATTGAATCATATTATTTCAGGACTATCTACATAAATTCTTAGAAATGTGTAACGCAGACTAAGGAGCTGACTCAGTGGGTCAAGTGTGAGGACCTGAGTGCAGATCCCTAGAACACATGGAAAAAAAAGAGATGCCTGTAAGTAACTCTTCTGGACGAGGCAGAAGGAAGGGCAGAGAAGGTGGATCCCTGAAGCTCAGTGGCCAGACAGCCTAGCCAAAGTGATGGCCTTTGGGTTCACTGACAGACCCTGCCTCAAAACATAAAGATGCAAACCAACTGGGGAAAGACATCGACCATCAACCTGAGCCTATATATATGTGCATTCAAGTGTGTGCATGTGCACCCTACACACACACACACACACACACACACACACACACACAGAGAGAGAGAGAGAGCGAGAGACAGAGAGAGAGAGAGAGAGACAGAGAGACAGAGAGAGACAGAGAGAGAGAGAGAGAGAGAGAGAGAGAGAGAGAGAGAGAATGGGTAGGACGGAATACATTGAAGCTTTCTGCACTGGATGGCTAAAAAAATCTCTAAGACCTAATAGAGTCTGAAAGCAATTAAGTATTTTCAATTTACTTTCCATGTTTTCTGAACTTTTATGTAAATAAAATAGATTTCCTTGTCCACTTATAACCTACACTATATAAAAAAGTAAAAACTGGATTACCTGAATTGGATGTTCACTAAATGAGGCTGAGAGCCGTCAGATTGCCAGTAAGTTTCTAGATTATCATCTCGTAACTGATCCACTCCAAACCCTAGAAACAGTGAAAATGGCAACAAATTTCCATGAAAAAGTTACATATTTAAAACATAAAATTATCATACATATATGTCTAAAATTGTTGATCTAGAAGACAGAATATGAAATTTAACCGGAATTCTATTCTTTCATCCAGATTTCAGCTCTAAAAATTCCCTAATGGTTTGAGTTTGTTGTTTACTGATAGACTGTTTATTTTAAAAGTGTGAGGTCCTAGGTTCAATCCCCTTATACATACTAAAGTTTATACTATAACAAATGTTTTGGGTGGTTAGTTTTTAAAAGCATCTTTGGGGATATATAAGATTTCTATTTGCACAAGTCCAAATTTTTATCCTTTTTATAAACTAAATCATAAGAATGATCCGTCCTGTGATACACTTTAAAATAGGTAGATAAGCTCAGTATGTCATACTTGCTTTTTGCTACTTTTTTTTTAAAAAAAAAAAAAAAGACTTATTTTATGTATGTGAATACACTGTTGTTCTCTTCAGACACATCAGGAGAAGGCATCAGATCCCATTACAGATGGTTGTGAGCCACCATGTGGTTGCTGAGAACTGAACTCAGGACCTCTGGAAGGAAAGTCAGTGCTCTTAACCACTGAGCCATCTCTCCAGCCCCTTTTTGCTACTTTTTAAGTTCCCTAGTAAGGATAGTTAAATCTCATGATTCATAAGGGAGACCTTAGTTAAATGTTCTATTAAGTTAAAGACTTTTTCTACTTATTTTACTTTGGCTGGGTTTTTCCCCCGTTTTACAATTTCATTTGTATTTTAGTTCAAAGAATTTCATAAAATGGTATTTAGTCTTAAGCAAAATAAATATTAAGCAAAAATCTTTTAACACAAGAATAATTTGAAATGTTTTTCTAAGATATTACTAATGAAAGTTTAATGGGAAAAATAAATAAGCATAATCTTTTGGGAAGTGATTACTCTGGATCTTTTTACCTCTAGGACAATAAGCATGATCACCAGTCTTCATTTCCATATTTTTTCCTCACAAGCAGAATGTCTTATAAACATAAACGCACATGCCAGTGCCTAGACACCATCTCTTTTCTAAGACTCCCAACATCCATTACTATGTCTGAGTCATTTTAGTCAAAACAAGACCTTAAACAATGGCAGATCTGTTTTAACAGCTTTGACAGGGATTATGTACCCATGTAAGATGTTATTCAGAGGAGAAAAAAAGTCTCTACATCCTGACAGTCTTAAGTGGTTCTTTTCCTAAGGTTTTAGTTTTTATGTATTGTGTGCATGTGTGCACGTGCATGAGAGTGCCTGCAGAGGCACTGAATCCCCTGGAGTGGAGTTAAGGCACTATGAGCTGCACAATGGAGACGCTGAACTCAGATCAGCAAGTACTCCACAGCTGAGTTCTTTCCAACTGCAGTGTCTCCTAGAGTGTGGCCCTTCCACCAGCAGCATCATTCTAGTACTTCTCCATCAGCAATTCTGAGAGGTTTGTGTGTGATGAACCCTTGGGGTGATTCTGGTGTATGCTAAGATATCACAGCTACTTCCCTAAGGTTCATTTCTTTTCTTGACACTACTCGTCTTTTGGGCTCCACAATGCTTTGTGGTGAGGTGGCTATCCTGACTTCTACTTACTTGATTCCCAGAATACAGCAACAATTCTCCCTCCTTTCCCCAGTCATGACAATGAAAACTATCTACAGATACTGCTAAAGGCTGAACTCAGGTGTGGACAACAAAATCATCCAGAAGGGAAACTACTGTCCCAAGGCAAAGAAAACAAGACTCCTTTTGGTTATGCTTACTGTTAGCAGATAGCTATTTTTCTCTTGGCCCTCCAGGAGTGGTAAGTGCTCCTATTTGGGCTTAGTCCAGATTGATTTGGATTCAATATAATGTGAGTGAATGTGACACAAGCTGCAGTTTTGATGTGTTTACAAGGTCTGGATTAACATTCTAGATGTCTCCACCGCACAAAGAGAGCATATCTAGATCCATGGAGTAAACCACCAGTAACTGAAAGATATATTTAGTCTCCAAGTCATTTTCTTAAGTATCTCTAGCAACACAATTGCTTTCACACTGGATAGGAGGCTACTATAACTGAGCCACATGCCTTGACTTCAAAAAACCTAACAAGTAATATGTGGAGTCAGGTGTGGTGGCGCACACCCTTAGTTCCAGTGTTTGGAAGGCAAAGGCAGGCAGATCTCTGTGAGTTTGAAGCCAGCCTGATCTACTTAGAGAGTTCCAGGCCAGCCAGAACTATATAATAAAACCCTGTCAGAGAAATACAGACAAAACGTGAATATGGACTTCATAAAAGAATGCATCTATAATTATATCCTACAACTATTTATGTTTCAACTAAATAAAACTAATACGCTTTCTCCTTGTACTTAAAACCCAAACTCTTTGTGTATGTGTGCATGCTTATGGTATATGTGTTGCATGTTCACGTGTTGCATACACATGTGCTTGTGGAAATCAGAAGTCAACACTGGGTATCTTCCTCTATCACTCTCCACTTATTTTGTGTGTAAGTGTATTTGTGCTGTATGTATGTGTTCATGCAGGCATGTGCATGTGGGTGTGGGGAGTTGCACAAAGTAGGTAGAAGCCAGAGGTCAGTGTCCTGTATCTTCTTCAATCACTCTCTTCATTATTTATATAACAAGACAGTATCTCTCACTGGCCCTGGAGCTCATCAACTAAGCAAGACAATCTGGTGGACAAATACCAGGTATCCTCTCTGCCTCCTAAGCCCCTGGAATACAGGCACTCCTGCCATGCCAAGATTTTTACACAGGGGCTAGGGGTCAAAAAGTCCTGTGGCTAGAGAAGTAGATCAGCAGTTAAGAACATTTGCTGCAACCCAGAGTAAAAGCCCATGCTTTAGTCCCAGCACTCGGGAGGCAAAGGCAGGTAGATCTCTGTGAGTTCAAGGCCAATCTGGTCTACAAAGGAAGTTCCAGGGCTACAGAGAAATCTTGCCTCAAATAACCGCTCCCTCCCAATAAAGAAAAAAAAATGGAATTCTTCAGAAGTCAAAAGTCAGGGACAAAGCCACCCAGACCAGATGTGAAGTTGTCAGATGCTTAGAGAAAACAGAATAACTACAAATGGCATGAGCACACTTTGGAACATTATGAAAATGCTTCATTATAATAATGTTTATATGACTATAAGTTAAAATTCATAAAAGTGTTTATGTAAAAGAGGTTCTACTGTATGGAAATTATACTCTAATAAAGTATTCATTGAAAAAAGACAACCTTGGGCGATGGTGTCGCATGCCTTTAATCCCAGCACTTGGGAGGCAGAGGCAGGCGGATTTCTGAGTTCGAGGTCAGCTTGGTCTACAGGGTGAGTTCCAGGACAGCCAGGGGCTACACAGAGAAACCCTGTCTAGAAAAAAACCAAAAACCAAAATAAAAAAAA
>JADRCC010539339.1:0-10798 GCA_019843855.1 Hylomyscus alleni
CTGGTGGGGACAGGGACAGGAGGATCTGATGGGGACAGGGACAGGAGATTGGGTAGAGGGAGAGAATACAAGAAGAGAGATAAAACTGAGGAGCCTTTGAGGGATGATATGAAAACTAGTGTACTGGAAACTTCCTAAAATATATGAAGGTGGTCCTAATTGAGTTCCCCTAATAACTGAGATAGGGAGTCTCAAGTCTCATTACCAAACGAGGCTTCCAGTATCAAGACTGGGTTGCACCGGGCGGTGGTGGTGCACGCCTTTAATCCCAGCACTTGGGAGGCAGAGGCAGGCGGATTTCTGAGTTCTAGGCCAGCCTGGTCTACAGAGTGAGTTCCAGGACAGCCAGGGCTACACAGAGAAACCCTGTCTCGAAAAAACCAAAAAAAAAAAAAAAAAAGACTGAGTTGTTAGTCAAGGTGCTCTATAAAACCCCCCCAAACAATCCAGAGTATTCCTAAGACAATGATGGTGTTTTCCAAAAACAGACAGTGGGACTCCACTGCTCAGGACAGCACCTCACAGCCCACTGAACATGTAAAAATCAAGCTGGTGCCTCCCTGGAACCTTCACCTCTACCTTCTAGAGTTAACAGTACAGGAAGTAACTCTGCAGGCTACCAAAAGAGAAACATAAACACCAACCTGGCCACAAAACTTCTGACCTATAATTAGTCCTGCTTACAAAATATGCTAAGGCAATGGTGGCATAGAACGTGTGGCCAACCAATGTCTAATTTGACTTAAAGTCAACTCAAGGAGTCAGAGCCAATACCTGACACTGCTAGAGTAACCAAGAACCAGAGACTAGATAGCCCAGAGACCTAGGGTAAAACTAAACAATAGTAGTCTTAAAAATGAAAAAAAGTTACAATAAAATAATTCCTAATGGTATTTTGTTATACTCAAAAATAAGTGCCTTATCCAGTCATCATCAGCGAGGCTTCTTCCAGCAGCAGATGGGACAGATGCAGAGACCCACAGCCAGACATTGGAGAGAGCTAAGTGAGATGTTACCATCAAATCCCTCCCCTCAGGGCTCAACGTTGTTATCTCTTAGAAGCTTGTTCTTCTCTAATGTGACAGAAAGGTAGTGGACAGGAGGGAAGGTGGGGAGTAGAGAGAAGGGAAACTATAATCAGGATTACTACATGAGAAAAAACATACTTTCAATTTAAAAAATCAATTTGGGGGGATGGGGCAGAAGGATGAGGTATAAGAGGAGGAGAGACGGAAATCATCAGCAGGCAAGGAGGGCATCTATCTCCAGGACATGCCAGAGACCTGGGACACATGGGGCTCCTAACAGTCTATGGGAGTGACTCTAGCTGAGACTCCTAGCAGTGGGGCATATGGAGCCTGAAGGAGCCACCTCCTGTAGCCAGGCAGGACTCCCAATGGAGGGATAAGAACACCAATCTACTCACAAAACCTTCAACCAAAATGTGTCCTGCCTCCAAGATGTATAGGGACAAAGATAGAGCAGAGACAGAGGGAAAGGCCAACCAATGACTGGTCCAAACTGAGACTGGCAAGAACCAATCCCTGACACTACTAATGATACTGTTATGCTTACAGGGTCCTGGCATAGCCGTCCTCTGAGAGGTTCCACTCAGCAGCCACTGGAAACAGATGCAGAGACCCACAGCCAAACATTAGATGGAGCTTATGGTAGAGTTAGGATAAGGATTGAGGGACCTAAAGAGGGCAGGGACTCCACAGGAAGATCAACAGAGTGAATTAACCTGGACCCTAGGGGGTTCTCAAGAGACAGAACCACCAACCAAAGAATAAGCATGGGCTAGACCTAGCCCCACCCCACATGTAGCCGATGTGCAGCTCAGTCTTCATTAGAGTTCCTGAATCTGTTGCCTGCTTGTGGATCCCATTCCTCTAAATGGGCCACTAGTCCTGCAGTGACTTGATGTTCCAGGGTGTGGTGATACCTGGGGGGCGGGAGGGGAGAGCCTCACCTTTCTCAGAGGAGAGGGAGGGGGGAGTGTTAGAAGGATCTATGTGAGGGGGGACTGGAAGGAGGATGGGCTGATATTGGGATGTAAAATAAATAAATAATGAAAAAAAATCAATTCAGTTCAAGGTGTTTTTTCAAATGTGAAAATCAATTTTCTTGTCCCACAACACCCAGAGGAAGATAGACTCCCAGGCACTCTGACACTCCCAGGATCAGAGGCTGGTGTCCTGAGCAGACCTTGGGCTCAAGCTCCTCAGCCAGTCCAACACCCAGAGGAAGCTCCACTCCCAAGCTCTCTGACACACCCAGGATCAGAGGTGAGGAGGAACTAACATCTGTCTCACCAGTGGGAGTAACTGGGACCAGCAGGACCAGGTACACAGGAACTCCACCAGCTCAGTGACTCGGGTTCCTTCAGGTCTGTCTGGGCTGGTGTCCTGAGCAGACGTTGGGTGAAAGCTCCACAGCTAGACCCACAACACCTAGAGGAAGCCCCACTCCCAGGTGCTCTAACAAGCCCAGGATCACAGGATCCCAGAATCACAGGATCACAGAGACAGCTTGACTCTGAGGAGTTCTGACACAACCAGAATCACAAGAAGGACAGGCTCCAGTCAGATTTAGGAAGGGCAGGTAGCACTAGAGACAACCAGATTGGGGGGAGGGGGGAATCATAAGAAAATAAACAACACAGACCAAGGTCACTTGGAATCATCAGAACCCAATTCTCCTACCATAGCAAGTCCTGGACACACCAATCCACCAAAAAAGCAAGATTCAGATATAAAATCACTTCTCATGGTGACGATACAGGACTTTTAAGAAAGACATAAATAGCACCCTCAAAGAAATAGAGGAGAACACAGTCAAACAGGTGAAGGAAATGAGCAAAACCATCCAGAATCTAAAAATGGAAATTTAAACAATAAAGAAATCAGAAAGAGAGACAATCCTGGAGATAGAAAATCTAGGAAAGAGATCAGGAGTCATAGATGCAAGCATCACCAACAAAATACAAGAGATAGAAGAGAGAATTTCAGGGGCAGAAGACACAATAGAAAACATTGACACAACAGTCAAAGAAAATTCAAAATGCAAAAAGCTCCTAACCCAAAACATCCAGGAAATCCAGGATGCAATGACAAGACCAAACCTAAGGATAATAGGTATAGAAGAGAGTGAAGACTCCCAATGTAATGGGCCAGTAAATATCTTCAATAAATTTATAGAAGAAAACTTCTCTAACTTAAAGAAAGAGATGTCCATGAACATACAAGAAGCCTAAAGAACTCCAAATAGACTGGACCAGAAAAGAAATTCCTCCCATCACATAATAATAAGAACACTAAATGCACTAAACAAAGAAAGAATTTTAAAAGCAGTAAGGGAAAAAGGTCAAGTAACATATAAAGGCAGGCCTATCAGAATTACACCAGACTTCTCACCAGAGACTATGAAAGTTAGAAGATCCTGGGCAGATGTCATACAGACCCTACAAGAACACAAATGCCAGCCCAGGCTACTACACCCAGAAAAACTCTCAATTACCATAGATGGAGAAAACAAGATATTCCATGACAATACAAAATTTACACAATATCTTTCCACAAATCCAGCCCTACAAAGGATAATAGATGGAAAACATCAACATAAGGAGGAAAACTACACCCTAGAAGAAGCAAGAAAGTAATCTTTCCACAAATCCACACAAATCTAATTCCACCTCTTACAATAAAAACAACAGGAAGTGACAATTACCTTTTCTTAATATTACCAACATATCCTAAGCAATTGAAATCCAAATAAATGAGGAATTAGAAATTTGTTGATTGTCATCCAATGGTCTCTCTAATTTGGTAATTGGAGAAGTGGATCCAATATTGTACAATCTATATACACTTTCAGCTTGGTTTTTTGTGACAGTGTCTGGCTGTGTACAACATAAGGGTCTTGAAATCTTGCTTCTCCTATCTCAGCCTCTTTTTTAATAGTATTTTTTATTTCATGTTTTTACACTATACTATGGTTTTCAGAACAGCTTATATATTTCAAAAGTATTTATATACCCAAAAGAAACATAGACAATTAATTAGGGAGGTTGCTTGTAAGAGAACAACAAAGAGTGAGACTGAATGCTTTGCTTGACGTTTGTAACTCTTGTATCAAGTTTGAAGAAGAGGACTTTATAAGTTACTCTTTCTCTGAGATGAATGTTTTTCCAAATTATCACAGCTAATGAACCAGATTCTTACCCTCACCTAACGTCTGTGCCACCTTCCAAGCAGAACCATTGTTCATTGATACAGTTGGTGAATGACTTTATGGATAGACCATCTTAATACATGCACCATTTCTTAAATGAATGTAACCTGTTCTCTGTGGGCTGAGAATAAAGTGACTCACTCAAGTCAAATAGCTTAGACCATAGCAGGAAGTCTGTATCCAAAAAGCGTGCCTACAATTCACGCTTTTGCAATTGGTGCAGCAGAACTGTCAACTCTCAGCTTAGCTAGAAGTAAAATCCTTTGGTGATGTGAGAGTTATTGAAGTACAGCCTTATTACAATGAAATCCAATGTCTTTTGGATTTCATTATTTTGGGCTTGTACTACAGTAAGAGCCAAGATTTTAAACTCTACTAAACATAAAACAAACAAACAAAAAGACTTTATATAGTTATAATCATTTAAGAAAATACTAGTAGTAATGTATTATTTTGAAATATACAGTTAATATGTTTGGAGTTATTTAAAATTCATATTGAGAAAAATGTATTTTCATTATTGCTGCAGATGAGCATCTACATAAGACTGTTAAATTGATTGTTGTTTTATATCAAACAACTTTTATAATACTTATCTTTATTTTTATAATATTTTATAAATTTTAAGGAATATGACAAAAAAGATACTGTAGTTATTGAAGGTTGTTTCTGGGAGGAGTTGGGGTACAAAAGGGAAACAAGAATGTGATTTAATTCTATTTACTTAAAATATGTTTTTAAATGTTAACAAATTCAAATAAATTGAAATCATGTAACTTTTCTCATCATAATGGAATAAAACTTTAAAAAAAAAGAAAATCAATTTTCTTTAAATTTTTCTCTCAATAATGTTATTCCTTTGGCATTTTTCCTTTCCTTACATTGTTGAAGCATGGTGGTGTGTTTCATGTGTATATGGTGTCTGAACCATCTAAGAATGATAGACACAACACAGTGTGTAGAGAAAAGTCAGTTTCATAGAATTGCTCTTCAGATCTTCAATACATTTTTTCTTTAAATTCCATAACAAACAAAATAAAATCATCTTGTAAGTACCTGACTAGGAACTTGGAAGAGTAATATGAGCTACTGGGATCTAAACTGAGTCACAATAAAATAACACTGATTTGCCAAATGAACCTAACACAAAAGTACTTCAGGAAAAATACTTTACTAAAGTCTATAAACTTTTCCAGAGAAAGAACTTCCTCCCTCCCATTTCTTTATTCCATACTTAATAGATAAAGAACAAGAATCTAAGCTATGTCCCTAATAAGGTTGTTTTAAAAGTCAAATGATCTACTCTACTGATTAGCCTTCTTTAGAACTATTTCCTTATCTTTAGGAATATGAGCATAAACCTGCTCAGGAGTATGAAATATTTATCCCACAGCAAGCTCAAAGCTCACCTAGTACAAAGATAAACATAGTTCTGAGGAACTTTTAAGTTCTCTGATCATGACAGAAAACATATTTAGAGACTTATGAGTCTAGCACACATTCTCAATAGGGGGAAGGTAACTCCTACAGCGGCAAAAACTGGTTCCTGGGAATACTAATCTGAACCCTCAAAAAGGTTACAGTATTGACATATGAAGTGTATTTGTGGTACTGAAATTCCACAGGAAAGACTGATTGTATGGCAAAGAATAAGGGGGCTAGGAGTCCTTAAAGGAGTGACAGTAAAGAAATAGTAGGCGGACTAAAGAGTGGTCTAGTGCCAAGGTCTGGGTGAGCATGCGGCTAGAGAGCACTCTAAGAACACATGGTGCTGTTCCTCTTTCCAACAGTTTCCTGAGGCCTGTCTCCCTCTAAATTCACAAGAATGTATCTTCCTTCAGAGGAGCAGGCTGGATCAAGCCAGGCTTGACTAAGTGATGCTGCTGTAAGCACCATCCCTCCCCTCTGCTCAACACTCCTCTTACTATTTACCACAAGGACTACAGAGACAGTACACACCCAGCATGAGACAGGAAAGAAAAGATCATTCATTCTTCTCTCCACCCATCACTCCTGTTGACCACCTGGTCTCTCACAATTAAGGTTTAAATAAAAACAGTAAAAAGAGAAACCTGACTTTCTTACTTTTATTAATAATTTTATGGGATATAGGCAATGCCATACTAAGAACCCAAATTTTAGGGAAGTTCCAACCTCATTAAATAGTAGCATTTATATCAAATTTACATTTAAAATGTCAAGTAGTTTTTCCTCTACTAATATTCAATTAAAAAAAAACATATTGAATTACTTGTAAGAAACCTAGATCTTTTCTGTTAAGTACATAGGAGAAAGATATCCAAAAATAAACCCAAGAAACCGGAAGGGAGCATCAAACATCAGTGGGACAAATTATGCCCATGTTAGTTCTTAATAGTGTGGATATTAACTTAGTGCTCAAAGACCTCAAGAACTGCAAAAAACAAATTCTTCAAATTATAATCAAATTCTCTCCTTTTTTCCTCTCTATTTATGGTGCAGAGGTGACTCCCAGGGCTTGTACATGCTAGGCAAATGCTCTACCACTGAGCTACATCCCTGAGCCCTAAACACCTGAATTCTTAGAGGCAACATTGCTTTGGAATTTGCTTTAATTTAGAAATGATCAAGTTTTGTTTTTCAGTGAACCTCTCAAAGCTTCCTTCCAAAAGTTAAGTCAGAGTTACATCACCTGGTTCCACTCCACAAACATAGGATCCTGGCTGCAGCTGCACTGACTTCACATTTTTAATCCCACCGTTGATTTTTATTGTAGCTGTAAATAAAAAAAGAAAGATGATAAAGCGATCCATCACTTCCTGAATCAATTCTCTTTTTAGTACAGGCCCTTTTTCCTTGCCTCCGTATACTATGGATACATTATTCCAAACAAACTTCTCTGAGCCCATTCTTCCTCTCAAAGCAGAGTCAAAGGCTAAACAAACCCACCATGAAGTAATCAGCCTCAAACACCACCTTTTAAAGACTACAGTATCTTCACACACAGCCCCCAACCCATCACCTACAGCAGCTCATTAGTACTTGACAGATCTGCAACAAGGTCAATAAGAAGCAGGCAAGCACAGAGGACCATTATTTCTAATGAAGTCACTAAAACACTATACATTTTTTTAAATCCTTGGCAATGGTCAATCTTTGTTCATTAATAGGAGCCTGCTAGTTTTCACAGCACCACTGCTTTCTAGACCCAAAAGACCAATATTCTTGACATCACCAGAGAGTTCAATTTTAGTTTTGCATACAAAGGCGTACTTCATCTCAGCTTATGAAAGAGCTAGCGATGAGCTCATGCACATGTGCACCAAGCCATGCCTGAGTGAAGGAAGATTTAAAGACACTGTTCCTTTTCAAAGACTTGAGCCTGGAATAACTAGCTACTGTGAGAGCCTGCAAGGCACTGTTCTGCAAATAATTACAGCACAAATTAACATAAATTAATAAACCACCAAAATACTTCGTGAAGAGAGGGTAGTATGTCACCCAGCATAGTATGTCACTGGGTACCCTTAATGAAACTGAGGTAAAGCTCACCACCTCACATTTGTTATTCTTCCCAGGTGTGATGTGATAAATCAGGATGACTAGACAGAAACAGAAACCGCTGCCACTCTGGGCACAAAATGCCAAACTACAAGCTATACAAGCTACCTGTGAGAACTAACAGAGACGCTACTCAGCTTCATGGCAGCAGTCACATCCTGCCAAGCGTGCAGTATCACATGCTGAGTCTCAAGCAGTTAAGAGAATTAATTGGGCAATTAAAAGGAAATGGGGGAAAATTACATGAGAGAACCAAAAATGATCTTCTAATTCTAAAATAAAAAATGCAATGTTAGCATTTAAAAAAAATTTCAGTAGAAAACTGTTTTCTAACACTGGACTTCAATAAACAACATCATCTGAACAAAACAAATAACTGAAGGACCCAGTGAAAACCAACCAAAGCAGCAAAGCAAAACAATCTGTTATACAAGCATTACAGTCCACCTCAACTCACTAGCTTAAGTATCTGAAAAAGATAACCTCAAAAACTACGCAGTGTTAGCCCACTGAGGTGGTACACAACCACAATTTAGAACTTGAGAGACAGAGACAGACGAATCAGAAGTTCAAGGCCAGCTTCAGCTACATAAAGAATTTTAGGTCATTTTGGGCTATACAGAACAAATTTCAAAAAAAAAAAAAAAAAAATGAAATGAATGAAATGTAAGATCCTGGTCACCCAAATGGATCACCTACTGTGAGATCATAAGAGCAATTCCAGAAACCAGCTGTGGCTGGGAAGGACCTGTGTGACATGAGTAACACGACATCCAGAGATGCACTGCCACCTCAGTGAAGCTTCTTTTTAGGAAAGAGGAAAGCAGAGGGGTAGGTCAGAGACCTTCTGTGAGGAAAGAGGAAAGCAGAGGGGTAGCTCAGAGACCTTCTTTTTAGGAAAGAGGAAAGCAGAGGGGTAGCTCAGAGACCTTCTGTGAGGAAGGGTTACTCAGAGAACTTCTGTGAGGAAGGGTTACTCAGAGAACTTCTGTGAGGAAGGGTAGCTAAATTATGCACACCAGGGCTGCAAAATCTCAGCAGTTTCAGAGATGCCAACTTCCTAACCACAAGTTAAGATTTAAAGAAGTAAATAAAAAGAGACACTCACAGACATGCACAAAAAAGCACTTCTAAGTTTCTTCACAGTGAAACTCATTTCTATTACCACGGCTCTCACAGAACCAAGTTTTCAAAGAATGAGACATCACAAAGAAGGGCTGAAGCTGGAGAAGTGGCTCAGCAGTCAGTTATAGGCACTGGCTGTTCTTACAGAGCAGCCTGCTTCAGTTCCCAGCACCCATGTGGCAGCTAACAGCATCCAGGCTTCCACAGGCACTACATGCATGTGATGATGCACAGACATACATGTAGGTAAAACACTAAAAACATAAAAACAAATATTTAAAAAGAAAACAAGGGGGCTACCCCAAGAGTAAAGGGTGCTGTCCTAAACCAACATCCTCTCATTTTAAATCTTTCAGGCATGTCATCAGTGGTATAGTAATTAAGTTGTGAACGACTTGGCCAGCTACTCAAGTGGCTATAGAATGTTTAAAAAGAAACTATTTTAATTCATAAGGCAACAACCATGACTGCTCCATTCCATTACCATTTATAATGATTAGGTTTCCCAAAGGCACACAGGTAAGCACGGCAAAGCCGCCCTCGCAGAGAGGATGTGTGTACTGTAGCTTGTATACACCACTTGACTTCCATTTCTCAGGCATTGACGCTGCTTTGGTTTCAGTCCCCTGAGGAATGAAATAAAAGGAAAAATAAAGAAGAAAGGTATTATGCTGAAAAAAAAACTGAAAATCAATAACACCCCTAACTTATAGTGTAATGTAGCCCCCCTTGAACTGCTGACATGGCTCAACAGATAAAGTGCTTGTCAAAGAAGCCTGATACCTAAGGTTGAGCCTTGAAACCCACAGAAAGGTGAAGGCAGAGAACCAATTCTACAGACCACTGCTGACTGCCACACATGCTATACAGTATGCACACGTCCACACACACATTCTTAAAAAGATACATAGCCTCCTTAACAGAATACGCACATCATTAATACTGCTACTAAAGGATTTTTTCTATCAAAATTTTTGTTTTAATAGATGATATCATAGAAATAAGGCCTAATTTTTCTCTTCTAAGACTCACACTTTCTGCCTAGCAAAGACATACCATTATTCGAGACAACAGGATGAATAGCACTTCTTTCATACAGCCATTTTTCAAAAAAGTTATTTTTTAACATTTTGTTCACATTTCTGTGATTGAATATTTGTTATGCTTTGTCAATTTACATTCTTATTTGTAATATGTCATATCTGCCTGGTCTTTTGTGCTCATTTATGAACTCTGAGAAATTGTGCCTGTGCTCATGGTGTGCACAGGCATACAATGATCTTGGGTTACTCTTCATCTTTGTATTCCATCACATGGCCACAGGAGGTGTGTACAGGCCAGCAGTATAGAGGATAGGCCAGAGGATGCAAGAAGCTCAGCTCCATCCTAAGCTTACTAAGTCAGAATCTATGCTCTAATAAGTTCCCATGTATTCCTCAGCTCTACTCTAACTGTTCTTTGAGAGTCTCTGGCACTCTGGATGTATAAATGTCTCTCCTAGAACTTACATAATATATTATAATGATCCAAACTTTTGTCTACTCTCAGACTAACAGTAACTTGAAACAAAGACCTAAGACCAGGAACAAAGACAAGTCACTGCATTAGTAGATGCTTAACAAACCCACGCTGAATGGAGATAAGCAACCACAGCACAAACCTATGAACATGAAACACTAGTTAGCCAGCACTTAGTCCGACTCAGCCCACACTGCCACCGCCTTATCTGAATATTATAGTATATAAACCTTGGGCCTTTTTGTTTTGACCAGTTGCCATTATCTCTGTAATACTAAATGCTAACGAGGGAAATGATGGAAATAGAAGGAATGCTGGAAAGGGCACATTTTACTGAGTACCTATGACAACCCCTCACTGTGTCTGACATTTTTTTTTTTTT
>JADRCC010539341.1:0-12091 GCA_019843855.1 Hylomyscus alleni
CCCCCCCCCCACCATTTATCTGCATTATTTTCATAGATGATACCTCCTCTACATCAGTCCTGGGCAGCCCCGGATTCTTGTGGTGAAGAACTTGCATATAAACCATGCTTTAACAATTCAATCATGACTACTAGATACTCTGAGAGAGTTTTATTGGACTTCCAGCTACATTCTTTTGCATTGAAATGATGAAAAGAGGAATTTTCTTTACAGCTGAGGATTAAAGGTTGGTCTGTATTTATCTACCCTTAGATGGAACATTTGCTGAATTCAGCCAGTGAGTATAGGTTAAGGATCCACAGTACTGTGCACCTTGAGAGATACTGGGGATGAAGGGACATAGCAGCCTCTGTCCTCATGGATGAAGCTCTAGAACACCCAGAGAAGAACTTTCACAAGCCCTCTCTACCTTCCCTGGGGTGACCTATAACGAATGCTTTCTTTCAGAAAGTGGCCAAAAGCAAACTCTACTTACACTTTCTTGAAACAAACTAAAGTATAACAGTAGAAAACCCCCACATACCGCCTCTCCATGAGATTCACATGTTAACATTTTTTTGAAAACTACAAAAGCTAATCTGAAGGGAGGAAAAGCCTCTTTCTTGCCTTTGGCATGTCGGTCATGAAGCAGAAGAAGTGACTGTAAGGCTTCGGCACTCTCAAACTCATGAGGATTCTGCAGAAAATCTTCGGCTTGGTCTATTTTTATAGCAAACTATGAAAAAGTACAGGGAAAGACATGAAAATGATTTTTAAAACCAGCAGAATACTTTATTATACTTACAGATTTTTCTCATACACTAATGACCTTGCTGACTCAATTTGAGAGAGAAGGGGGTAGAGGGAGGGAGGGACGAGAGAGAGAGGGGGGAGGGGAGGTGGGAAGACGCACATTAGTGTGTTCTAATTTAGGATATTGTGCGTGTATTTACATGTACTAAATTGACAAAATGCCATGGTTTCTCCTCCAATTTTTTTCTTTTCTAACCAGAAATACATTATGTATGCTAAAATAAACCGTCTTCAACTATCTAGTAAGTTTTTCAGCTAAAATTATCTTATATAGATATTATATAGGGAAGAGCTTATATAGGAAAGATTATATAGGAAAGATTCTATCTTCCCTATAGCCATAAATTCAGTAGCTATCAATATTCTAAAATAGTTCTCAAAGAATAGCCAGAAAACTTGCTGACAAAAATCAACAAAAAGTTGACTAACAAATAAAATCCAAGTAAATTAACTTGGGATCTCAGAGAAAATCTACTTAAATATTGTGACTTTTTCCTCTGTGTGTTTAAGCTTATATATCAACTATACTGTTTCTAAGTAACAGTCTAATGTTCATGAAGAAAACACACATACACATACACAGACATGCATGTAAAGGTGGAAGAGATGGAGACCTAAAACAAATTAATTTTAAACTAAATTAAATATAAAAATATATAATAAACTTTAGACTAAAATAAATTAATTTGATAAGAAGGCATGAACCCAGGGATGAGAGAGCTTTAATTTTTGAAGCTTTAACTGGCAACCTTGCTTGAAGTTGTGTCAACAGCATTTGTGCCTTATTTGTATAAATAGAAATGAGATTGGCAAAAGCAAAAGTAAAAACTGGAACATTTCTCCACTTCAAGAAGAGTATATAACACACAAATGGTGACCAATATGATCAATTTCATTTATTAAAATTTCTCTTAAGTAAATTTGGATGGAAAGTTACTCAGAGAGATAATCTTAAACATAAATTTTAGGTGGGGCAAAATATAGTTAATTATTCTATTACGATGTTCTCATGGTGGGACATGTATTTACATACAGGAGGTATGTTTTTACACCAAGACTCTGTAGAGGTTATCATAATTCATAAAGAGCCTGTTAAAATGTCCACCTTCGGATTTGGTTTATAACAAAACACTACGGGGCAAAGTATCCATGAGAAACACAGAGACGCCTCCCACTGCACTAGACTCTCTGTTTTGCTTTCTTTAAAGTATCTCCTTTGAACCTGGTGACACTTAATATTTTATGAAACAAGTTGACTAAAATGATGTATCATATTTTGATTATTACAACAGCTGCAGAAAATGCAGTTCTAAGTGGGATGGAATGGCGAGAGGGCCTGGTGAGCCTGCCCCTTTGAAAAGCACAGAAGGCCTCTGCCATCTTGTATGTCAAGCTAATGGTCACTGTCCATTGTCACTCTGGAGCATTTTTCCCAGACACAGCAGTGTTTGAGAAGACCCTGTCTGATAGTTAAGCTTGTAAGTCAGACTCTATCCTATAATCGCCACCACAGCCCACTGTAACTTCTCTTACAATTCTAAAGAACTCTGCTGTGCTTATATTCACAGGGGGCCACACACACACGAACTTCGCATCTCTCATCCATCCAGTTTCTATAACTGATTTTTAAAGATATGTTTCCAAGAGAATCTTCCAAAGAGGAGCCCCCATAGGTTCTTTGTTGTTGTCCAGTAAAACATTACCAAGAGAGCTTATGGCCAGGGTATAGTTTACATCTCTATGTCAGACTCTTTACTCAAAATTGTTAAAACTGAAACAAAAACCATGGTCTCAAAATTCCTTGATCTACTATTAACTCTCACCTTGTAGATTTTCCCCCCATCTCTTTCTGAAGCTTGTCCAGAATAGTAATAGCAATGGGAACTTAAACAAGTGTTAAAATTAATTTCAATCATCTTTTTTGATTATTGGTGAAAACTGCTTCGCCACAGAGAAGCCACATGCAGATTATGTGGGACTCTGCACTCCACTCTGTATGAGAGGTTCACGGAATGGGAGCCGGATAATACAGACATATTTAGTTATTTCCCTAGACCCAATAAAAGCTCACTTGAGTGGACGAATAACAGTGCCCATTTGATCTGGTTCGATTTAGTGTTTCCTTCTACTCCTTACGATATGTGGAAGTTATTTCCACATCACAGAGGAAAATTAGCTATCATTAACACTAAACCACACCGAGGAACAAATATTGAGCCTGATGTTAGGAAAAGCTAATTTGCTGTTCTCAAGAGTGCAGAGTTTCAAAGACGGTGACATTTATTCTCCTCCCACTAAGATGGAATGAATCGGCTAGAGCTGTAATTTGGCTTCTGTGAGTATATTTCAGCTGGCTTATTTCTTCTTTCAAGAAAGGAGATCATCTATTGAATTTTCCCTGGAGATGGTCTATAAAATGAGCAGAGCTTCAGCATGGAGCTGTGGTGTGTGAATCCTAAAAGCTACAATAAGGGTTTTGTTCCTCTTCTAAATCAGTTCATGGAGCATGAGATTGTCCACCTCAAGTTTTATGTTCTGTGACTAATCTCCTTACCTTTGTAATTCTGGATTTAACTCCTGAATTTCCCTTCTAAGAACATCTTGATTTTCAAAGTTAGTGCTAAATTCTAACGAGGTATCAGTCACAGATCTGCAAGAGTCTGCTGCTGCTGACAGAAGAGTTAAAAATGTGAAATTTCAAATAACTGTCTTGCACAAAATATACATCTTCTGAAAAATAGGGGTCTCACATTTTGCAACTGATAACATCCACAAAGAAAAAATGTAAAAAAATGTAAAAAAAAATAAAAAAGATACAGAAGGGTTCAGTGGCCATTCATCTATGTTGGATCACAGTCAGGGAATAAAGTTGTGTGAGGAGAATTCTCAGTGATTGTGAGAAAACTCTAAGAAAACAATATTCTTGTGTCCTCCATTTCTTCAAAAACACAGAATTGTTCTTGGAATGTGTTTTCATGCTCCTACCAGGTGTAGCAGATAAGAGTGAATTTAACTTCAGCTGTTGTTATTCGTGTGCCTC
Organism: Hylomyscus alleni; assembly: GCA_019843855.1. Classification (NCBI taxonomy): domain Eukaryota; kingdom Metazoa; phylum Chordata; class Mammalia; order Rodentia; family Muridae; genus Hylomyscus; species Hylomyscus alleni. Next base: position 3,833 of record JADRCC010539341.1, read on the forward strand.
TAAAAACCAAGTCTTTGCAGTGTGCTGCTTGTCCTTATGATTGGACAATTTGCTCAAGTGATGCGCCTTAACCTTCCATATATAACTTGTCAGATGCTCTGAGTAAAGTTGGCTGTTGCATGGGATTTAGCCTGCCTCATCCTTAGGCCCTGTTCCCCCAGGTTCACGCAGACAACTAGAGCCATAAACACTTTGAAGTTAGGAGCCTTTTCCTTCCTTTCCTTGTATTTTAATGGGCTTAAACTATAGAACAGCACCCATCTTCCTGAGGAAAATACTGTAAGATGCTATATTTATAAGACAAAAATTCTATGGAATATTGTGTAATTCTTTTTATCCTCTGATTTTTAACGAATAAAATTCCCCACATCAGCATTCCCCAATAACTGCATAGTAAGAGCAATTAGATTCTAGTCTATATTACTAAAGAAGGAACTAGATCAAAGTGACATGTGTAAGAGTTCCACATTTACTTAACTATCTATATGACTGATGATCTATATTTAAAGTATTAATTTTATTTATACATTATATATTATACTATATATACACACAATACACATATATGTATATATTATGATCTGTATATATACATTATATGTATATACAATACAAAACATATATATCTCCTTTATTCTGCCATTTTGAACATGTATGCAGCATTTGTTTTAGGATGGCAAACATTTTTGAGCACGCCAGTTATCTGCAATGTCATGGAGCAGCAAATGCTTTCTGAAACACATACCTCCAAAGCACTTTGAAAAAACTCAGATGTCAGCCCAAGGAGCTCCCTTCTTCTTTCAAGCATGGAGACCAGGGTTGCCCATGCTTCACCCAGAGTCTGGGCCATGGCATCGTACACCTGACTTTGAGCCTTGTTTGCTTCAGCTGTCCTGTCTGCTTCCTGTAAGAGTTCCCACACACGGTCTTCCAGGGCCTAAGTCCGTGTAAACAAAATACATAAGTCAGTTGTCATCTAGTGTGAAAATAAAGAACCACATTTTAATCACAGATACCTGAAACTGTATGTGATCCAGGAAGGTCTAGTAGATAATTAATAATTTATAAATACAAATCATATTTGGTGAGAAAGTTCACTATTCTCTCCTGCTTCCAAGTAAAAGTTTCTGTTCTTGTACCTACAAACTCTATAAATCTTTTTTTCTCATCTTTAAATTCTTCTGAAAATCTTCACCAAAACTTGATTCAACAACTTCCTCAAATTCAAAATATCTGAATCTCCCCATACCATCTTTTCAAGGTCTACCACTAACTGGACTACCCAGAAAGCCACTCTTAAGAGACAACCTTCATTTCCCTCCTCCTCTTCCCCAGCTCCCTTCCAATCCCAAGCCCTAGTCAGTCACATAGCCTGCTTCCTTCACAGCCCCTCCTTCCCTGCTTCCACCTCAGGCCTCAGTTTCTCCCCTTGTTTATCTTCATGCTCCTGCTGCAGATTAAAGTCAGTCATAGCACAGCAAATCACGCCTTGGGACATGATTTTACTTCTACTCTAGCATTCTCTTCTCTACAGATAATCAGCCATAACTTAGCTCAGACTTCTCTCCCCTAGAGTCACACATCTCTCCTTATTCCACCCCCGGCTCACTTGTCCAGTTTTCTCCCATTGGTCAAGACATTGGAGTTGTGGAACTTCCCAGACCCTCAACTGACTCTCTTGAATGAATTTAGGGCCTTAGCCTTTAAAACTACTTTCAGGTATATACCAATTATAACTGTTTCTTCTGATTATACAAGGAACATACAGATATTCTTCATCTAACAACAGTGTTATACTACGACTACATATCATCAGTACTAAGCAGACTTCGTGGGTTATAATAAAAAATGAAGACGTAAAGGTGGGAGAGGAAGGAGTGGAAGGAGATATGGCCAAATACATTGAAATTGTATATGACATTACCAAGAATAATGTTAAAGGAAAAAAATTAAGATTTATTTCTATGTCTTTAAAAATTGTAAAATTGAAAGTTCAGTGTCTATGAATAAAGTTCTGTTGGAATGCAGCCATGATCATTTCTGAATTTATGGCTGTTTTCATGTCACAAAAGTAGAGTTTAGATAATTACAATTCAAAGGGTAAGATCATCAACAAAGCCTAAAAATAGTCTCCATTTAACTCTTAAACAGAACAAAACATATAATACTACTCTATGGCCGTTAGCTGAAAGGAAATAGTAGGAAAATATTCTTTCAATGCCAGATACAACATCACGTGCAATGCCATGATTTATTGCTATTCTCATATTGTTAAACTCCAAAGCTGGTTTCCATCTTTACTGTAAAGTGTTGGGTTGAGTTCATTCTAATAATCTCCTCTCCATCTAACTCCTTGCTCCTCATCTACAAATTTGTGGACTGCTCTTATTTTCACAAACTAAATTCTTAATAGTGGGTAGATCTGATGGCCATCAACATTTCCAGGCTCCTGCTATAGGCGCTAAACTGCTCCCCAGAAGGTTCGCACCAACCAATGACCGTATGTTTCAATTTGCTCTTTGCTCACCCGCAGTGTCTACTAACAGAATGGGGACTTTTGGTTTTATGAAGTTCCTAGCACATGCCCTAGTGTAAAAGTCACAGAACACACATGAAGGCCAGGCTGAGCTGTGGGACCATCCATGCAGCCCATGGAGATACTGTAGAGCAATCCAATTTTTCAATCTGGAGAAGTGGGGAACTCAGACAGAAGTTGTGGACCCTCGGTACAAGAAACCACTTTTTAGAAAGTCAAGCTTTGCTGTTCCATTGCTCGACTGTAATACTGAAGCACAGATGCAAGTGGAAGCATTGAATCATAACAGCCTAGAGTATCTTAGGATAGGCATCACAAAGGTGAAATTATTGTAGGTACCTGTGGACCTTCTGAGACTACATTTGTGGATTTTTAGGGATCTAGGAAGCACAGCTTCGGAACAATGCAGTAGTAGAATTATCAAAAGAGGAGTGGGGTGGGGTGCTGACAACGTTAACAGGCATTATATTAGATGTTAAGGATCTTCACCAAGAAACAGTTCAGCCCTCCAGGCTTGTGGTCACTGGTGGGAAGTAGGAGGAGGTAGCTTCATAGAGTCGAACTGATTAGATAAAGAAGTCAGAAAGCCTCTTGGGAAATGGGAGAGACTGCAGGGAAAATACAAGAGCTAGGAAGACACAGGATAGGTTAGAATCTGATGCAAGGAAGCTGAGAAAGATGGAGTAAAGGATGAGTGAAGCCTTCGGGAAGCACCTTGCAAAGGTACATTGCAAACACCTTGCAAAGGTACATCTCTCTCACAACCACACCAGGTCATGATAGACTTCCTGAAGAATCACGGCAGATAGGGATTCTACTGCTATGTTAGTAAATAGTGAGATAATTCGATTGATGTGCTCGTTCAGTTTGGAAAATAGCATGGTGGTCTTTTCCTTCAGCACATAATACTACATGAAATTGCCCTGACAGCTCCACCTTTCTATTTTAAAATTCATTATGAATTTGTTTTTTTCTTATGATATGCAAAAAAAAAATTTTCACATAAAGAAAAATTTGAGGTAATCTTATTTCACATGTGTGAAGATAGTCTTTTTTTGAACAACACTTAGGTCACAGTGAGAAGCAATAAAATGTCAAGCCTCCTTTTGATTTATGTCAGGCATTCTACATAACACAATGACTAGGTGTTAGACTTTGGGCTATGACTATAACTAAGTGTTAGAACATACACAAGACCTTAAGTTTGGTTCTCAGTACTACAAACCAACACCAAGGCCCACAGGCTGACTCTAACACTTAATAACCCTGTACATTTTATAAACGAGCTTTTCTCAGCATGTCTCAACTTCAGACAATGATATTGATCTTATAAAGTTATGAAGACTAAATGAGTGATCTATGTGGGTCCCTATGGTAGCACCTGACAGATATCAACAGTCAACAGATGTTAGATGGTGTTTTAATTTCCTTTTATTCATGTATACTTTCTTATTAATATTAATTATTATTCACTTATAAAACCACTGAATGGAGGACATACTGTAATCTGGTAAGGATTAATTAAATACTATTATACCTATAATAGGAAACAAAAGGCTACTTATGATCTGAAGAGCTGATAATGAATACCCATAAGTGATTTCAGAAATGATAACACTTGAAAATATAAGACAATTTAATTTGAGTTTAAACATCAATGATCCACTTTTTAAAAATGTGTACCAAAATATATTTTTGAAAAAATTTTTTTTCAAAAACATGATTTAATCATCTATTTTGTCCTTTAATTTTTCACTAATTTTCTACAATAAGATGATTATTTTATGTATAAATACAAATGTATTCTCTATGGTGATATGGTTATTTCATGTATGAAAATAATTCTATACCTTATTTTCATATGGACAGTAAAATACTTATTATGTAAAAGTAAAATGTACAAATGTAGCCAATGACAAGCAGTTGGGCAAAGTTTAGATCATCAGCTTTGGATTTCATGCTAATTCCAACAGCAGCATCAAATGTGGACTGTAAGTTCTGGAGATCTGTGTGTGGGAATACAGCATTGCATTTGGGACATGAAGTTCACCTGGACTAGGGTGACATGCACACATTCCTTTTTATCCATGTCTAGGGCCTCTTTACCAATGACTATGAACAGTAGAAAGCAGATGTATGCTGTAATTATTGCTGACACAAAATTCTCAATTTTTGCAACTATCTTTTGCTGGTTCTTCTAAATGCCAATAGTGCCCCTAATACATCTGTTTAAAATCCCACTGTACAGTGCTTATAAATGAGTGCCTTGAGACAACGTTAGCCCTTTGCTAACAGGTGAATCTCAGTGTTTGAGTGAATAGGCGCTCCAGGTTACTGTCTCTGACTCTGACTCTCCTGCCAAGTATATTTGTTATCAATCAGGACATGTCAGGGTCAGGATGAGGATGCCATCTGAATTTTCTATTTTTGGGACGTATTTGGATAATGATTTTTCTGACGTTTCTTGCAACCACATCTCATATTTTCTGTCAGGTGATTCAAAACACGTCCTAAGTAAAGAAAATGATCTAAAACCACAGACACAAATAAAAACCCTTCATCCCTTAAAACCCTTCTTGACTTGAGAGTTTTCAAATTCTCAGACTAATTTGGGATCTTAGAAATGTTCTATTCAAACATAGTTGGAAATGTCTGTGGTCTTCCCACCCACATACGATTAATCAATGGTGATTGCTCAACATAATTCTTTTTAAAAAGCAAATGGGTTTAATCTGTTTCCATAAGGGCTTATTCACAGGTGTTATTATGAGCATAATTTGAACAATCATTTCAGTAAATTTAAGAAGGATAGAAAAATCTCAATGCAGCAAATTAATATTATTAAATGACCAAAAATGTGATGAATATATACAATTCAGGAATAAAAGACAGAGCAGGCTAAACCCAAACTAGTATATGTCGAGGGGTCTGCATTTGTAGTCTACCCATGTGAAGATCACAAAAAAGTATTGGGGCAATGAACATACATATTGCACGGTAAAGAGCCTCGGTCACTGTGAGTCACAAATAACAGTCGAAGCAGTGAGGGGCTTGTGCTTCGCCATCCAGCCCACTTCAAGCCTGTGTGTATTCCCTAACATGGCAGAAGCCCGGCTCTCTGGACTACTCTGTTCCTACCGCCCAGAGAATAAGGCAAAGCCTTATTCTTCTGTCTATAACCTCAGTGAAGACTCCTTCCACCAGTCACGAGGGAGAAGCCACACTGGATGTCTCTCCAGGCATCAGCTAGCCCAGACAGCCATCCCTGAAACCTCCCTCTTAGGCTGTGAGCTGGAAAAGGGGGCCTGGACCTGAAATAATGCCCATACCATCCTTCCCTCTCCCTCCTCTAACAATATCCTGCCTGGAATTTTCAACAAAGCTCCTTGAACATAGGCCAGCTTGTTCAATGGAGATAATATTGCTTAATATATCACGGATAGGAATTGGTTGTTCACATCTTCTATAGAGAGAGGGAGGGAGGGAAGTGAAGAAAATAAGCTAAATTGACAGCATGCCAGGCTTCTGTTCAGTTGTGTCTCATTACTGAATAAAACATTGATAGATGGGAAACAGTTTCATTTGAAAGTATCCAAAGAGTGTTTGAATACATCACTCTACAAGACACTGTCATGGAGGGGTGTTAGCATCCACCCACAATGTTGACTAGATGTCTTCAATAGTCTTGTCTAATTCTATGGCTCATAGCCACAGATCCTCTAATTTAGAGTACTTGTTTTCTGGGTACATTTGCAAGGTACAAGGACTAGTGGAATCTACCTCTGTATGCAGGACATTTCCCACAAGGGTTTAAAGTTAGATCTTACCTTAGTGAGAAGCCTATCATATCCATAATTTTACTGAAAGACCGGACAACAACCATTGTTCATACTATTGCAGAATGCATTTTTCTTCATTCTTGAGGCCTATTCAGGCAATAATTTACTTTGCCTTTTTTCCCCTTCCTTCCTTAGACATAGAAACACAGCTGGGAAATTAAACCATTACAGAAAGTGTGCTCTATTTATCTTCCCCCCTTCCTCATTCCCTCCTCCTCCTCTTTCTCCTCGTTCCCTGTCTCTCCATCACTTGTTTTGACAAAAACTATTCCTTTTCTTCCCTTTCAACAGAACGGAATCCTTGTATGTGAAGGGCACAGGAGAGATGATGAAGGCCACCCCCACGCCCACTCATTGACAGAAGAAGCCAATGGCATTGGCCTAGCTTATACAACTTGCTGAGTGAGCTACATGTAAGTCGACTGGCTCATGGATTAAAACATAACTGAGTCAGAAAAAAATAATAAAATGGAAAATAATAATTAAAAAAATCCCTGGAAACTCCAATTCCACAGAGCCTCTTCCACCAAGGTTATTTGCAATAGTCAGTTCACGTGCCACTGAATTAGTATGGTGTAAGCCTGGAGCAGGTCGATGAGCATCCTCCTAGTGATGAGCAGAGCTTATCCAGGAGTCAGCGACCCAGAACCGTGACCACCGCACACATCCATGGTGTCTAGATAAGACCTGCACTCTAAGATATTTGAGGAACAGAGCAAAGCAAAATCAATCAAGCAAACAAACAAACAAAAAAAAAAAACCCTGATTTTTAAATGTCTAATAAAAATCTTGCTTTGACACCTCTAATGAATATGAACTAGGGACATGAAATTGTACCATCTCTTCTTCTGTCAACTCAAAAAAGGAAATATTTTAAGTCATTTATTTCCAAGCATATTTGAAGCAAATATCATGGAATAAATGTCAGTTTGAGCCTCATATGATTGTACTTATCTTCGTTGTTGAATGCAAGTCTGGTTAACTGCAATTGCTATCTGTACCTGCTGTCACTTAGATTATCTGTCATAATCACGTAGCCATGATAAATAACAAAGAAGAGTCTGAGGGAATATGTTTCCTGGGTTTAAACTATAAGCTCTACGTATGGCACTGCTACAGGATGACTAATGCCATCCTCTGTATTCCTTTATTGTCTTTAGACAGATATTCCCACACAGTGGCCAGCCCCCAAATTAAACCCTCAAGTTAATGAACCTGCTTAAGTCTGAAACAGTTGAGATGTAGGCTGTCTGTATTACATTTTAACACATCAGTATATCTAGACTGTTTGGATAACCCAAAAGCACATAACTGCACTGTTGGGCATCTCTTTTGCTAACATCAGAGTGAAGCAACGCCCATTCCATTCAGTTGTCAAACATCTTTAAAGCCCTCCCTCCAGCATGTGCCTCACATTTTGCAGCTTCCCAAGGGCACAAGTGACCTATGATACTGCATCTTGAGCATCATAGACTGACATGATAAATGTGTTCATAGCATTTGGGTTTGTTGACTATTTCTGAGTCCTTTGTCTGGGTCTCTACTGCTGAGCCCTTCCTATTCTAACTCTACAGCTCCATGTTCCTCAAATCAGGCAGTACCCACCTCCCTGAGAGAGAGACTCTAGAAAAGGGAGATTCTCAGGTCCCAGATTTTTGAGGATCAGAACTGGGAATCCCAGCCGGGTTAACATCCTCATTTAACTCTGACTTTTGGCTATGTGCCGAAGGCATCATCTACTTACTGACTCTTCTGGGATAGAACATAGGGCTAGATAGAGGGAATAACCTCAAATGTTCTCAAACGCAGTTGATTAACTTCAACAATAATAAAACTATTTTATGTCGCTAGCAAACAAGATGTTGAATGAACCCAACACACACA
>JADRCC010539352.1:0-16493 GCA_019843855.1 Hylomyscus alleni
GATGATATAATAGTATACATAGGAGACCCCAAAAATTCTACCAGAGAACTTCCCCAGCTGATAAACAACTTCAGCAAAGTGGCCAGATATAAAATTAACTCATATAAATCAGTAGCCTTACTTTATACAAATGATGAACAGGCTGAGAAAGAAATTAGAGAAACAACTCCCTTCACAATAGTCACAAATAATATATCTTGGGGTAACTCTAACCAAGCAAGTGAAAGCCATATATGACAATAACTTCAAGTTTCTCAAGAAAGAAATCAAAGGTCTCAGAAAGTGGAGATCTCCCATGCTCATGGATTGGCAGAATTAACATAGTAAAAATGGTCATCTTGCCAAAAGCAATCTACAGATTCAATGCAATCCCCATCAAAATTCCAACTCAATTCTTCAGACTTAGAAAGAGCAATTTGCAAATTCATCTGGAATAACAAAGACCTAGGATAGCGAAAACTATTCTCAACCATAAGAGAACCTCTGGTGGAATCACCATCCTGGACCTTAAGCTGTACTACAGAGCAATTGTGATAAAACTGTATAGTATTGGTACAGAGACAGACACATTGATCAATGGAATAGAATTGAACATTCAAAAATAAAACCATACACTTATGCACACTTGATCTTTGACAAAGAAGACAAAATATACAATGGAAAAAAGAAAGTATCTTCAATAAATGGTGCTGGTCTAACTGGCTGTCTGTATGTAGAAGAATTAAAATAGAGCCATATTTGTCACCTTGTACAAAGCTCAAGTCCAAGTAGATCAAACACCTTAACATAAAACCAGATACACTGAACCTACTAGAAGAGCAAGTGGGAAAGAGTCTTGAACTCATCGGCACAGGGGGAAATTTCCTAAACAACTAGAATGGTTTATGCTCTGAGATCAAGAATTGATAAATTGGACTTCATGAAACTGTAAAGGTTTTGTAAGGCAATGATATGTTCTTTAGATAACATTTATCTTCATTTCTCTTTTGATTCTAGGACTCAAAATAGTTAGTGTACATATTAAGTAACTGCTCAAATGTAAAAATGCCCTACACTTCGTGAGTAATTCAAACAAGTTAACTTTTACTTCAGCATTTATTCAAGTACTGATGTGTAAATGCATATTAGAAACAATATGTTTAAATGATACATACTGTTGTAAAGGTGAAGTAGTCTTGATTCTCAGATTAACAATTGATTAATCACACAGCTTTTAATTACAGTGTACTTTAATGAATGTCCATAGATAGCTGAAGCACATTCTAAACACCCTAGAATTCCCTGAAAGTTTCTGCCATGCTAGCTCCAATAGACTTTTTGTTTCATTTCCATTACTCTATGTTGATGGAGACAAACACATTATCATGTCTTTCCAAAATTAACCATGAGTCTTGTATATAGTGACTCTAGAAATCAGTTTGTGATTTCTTCGTTCCTCTATACTCTGTTTCCCTTCTCTACAGAAGTTACAGAAGGTATAGAAAGAACTGCAAGCACTCTTATAAGCAGAAAGTATTTCTAATCTATTATGAACATTTAATACAATATTCATGCACTGGAGGATACATGGCTGCAGTCTGTGCATGTGTCTAGCATCTGGAGATAGAACACTGAGTAATTTTGTACCCTGTTAACTCTGTTATTAATTATAGACAGCATATATGTGATGAATTTTGTTTCTATATGATTGGAGTCATTTCTGAATTGTGGGTGCATATTGAAGGTAATAGACTCAGGGATCTTGTGGGGATAATGTTTCTAGATTAAACTGTCAAATGACCTTATAATTTATAAAAAACAGTCCATAACAACTTAAAATTCTATGATGATTTGGTAATCAAAGGTATGTTACTGCATTTAAATATTTATGAAATATTTTATTATTTAATACTATCTATATTCAGTGTCCATAAATATACATGTTCATATATATATACAGATTATATATGCAAAGCTCTCGATATATTATCTAAACATGAATATTACTATTTCCTGCCTTGACTAGTATATTTATTTTTATATTTTTGTTATATTGTTACCCTTATTTGTGTCATAATTTTGCAGCTAGAACTGACTACAATTATATCAGTGTATGAAAATAATGCTTTTATATTATGCTTACCTAAAGTAAGTCTTTCTTACATATTAAGCCCTGGGTTCAGTCTCAGGAATAACAGAAAAAGATGGCTTGCTTATTCTTTCATTTTTACCGTAAACACTTCTAGAAGTGATGATGTCAAGACTTTTCCAGGCAGTAGTAGCATATAAGAGTGGATTACCTCACTACTAGTGCTTTTGCTAGAATGATTTATATTAGAGTTGCCTTTTACTGCCTCAAATGATTCAGCTGGTGAATAATTTTGATATTAATATTACATTATTATTGTGCATTGATTATTATAAATTAATAATGATGACATTTATAAAAGTTAAAACATGTGGATTTCTTTCATGCATTATAAGTTGATTTGCATATCACAGATTTGAAGAAGGAGTGCCCAGCATGTGTGAAGTGCCATGAGCAGTAGCTGCCCCAAGCAAAGAGATAACAGTTCATTTAATTTCCCAATAGTCAACTACTAGTCCCAGATTTGTAGTTGGTGATCTCCTGCTCTGTAGATGTTGTGCTTTCCATCACAGCGATGAGTTGAAATAAAATTTTTAATGTCCAGATCAATATTTATTTGTTTTGGAGAGGAGATATGGTATAAATAAACCCTAAAAACATGTCAGTGCTGATTTCAGCATAACTGAGCTATGTATATTCAAAAGTGAAATATTCAAGTTGAATAAAAGGAGTATACAGTTAAGGAAGTGCTTCAAAAATCCATTAATGAAGAAGATCACAAAGTACTGAAGAGACTAAGATGAAAGTCAGTATGCCTTCTCATTCTTCTCGCTGGCAACAGAAGTGAGATGGCTATTGTCCACAGTTTTTTGTGACTAAGTGAAGGGGATAGTAAAAATTGTGGTCTTAAGTTTTATTGTATACCAATTTTTGGAATTCAGACTACTTTTAAAAAGCCAAGAACAGCCCTATAAATATTAGTAAAAGTACTTATTTTAAAAATAAATATGAAGAATTACACCAAGTGGTCGTCCTGTACTCAGGAATGACACTATTTAAATTATTCTTCAACTTAGTAGCTCATTTCTATATAAAATAATACTGTAATTTCATAAGATAGTTGGATAATTGCTCTTATTTAGACTAAACCGAGGTTTGCTATGAAAAGTAAGGTAATTGTGATTGATTTTACTATCTTGAACTACTTTTTAACTTTAAAAACTTCTGTAATGGAAGAGTCTGACTATTACTAATGAATCAAAGTAACATGAAATAATAATTACTATGTTTACATTTACTTTAGGTGTGTGTGTGTGATGGGGGGAAGGTAGGTATTGCAGCATTCAGAAAGAGGGCAAAAGGACTCTTTATGAAGTTCTTGCTTTCTTTTTTTTTGATATTTTCTTTATTTACATGTCATATGATTTCTCCTTTCCCAGTTTCACCTCCAAAAAACAAACAAATGAACAAACAAAAGCAACAAGAACAAACCCCTGTTGCCTCCCCCTCCCCATGCCTGCCTCCCCACCCTCTCCCACTTATCTGCCCTGTCATTCCCCTACACTGGGGCACAAGTTCTTGCTTTCTTTCAACCACATGGGCCCCAAATGCAGGTCATCGAGTTTGGGTTTAGGGACTTCTAACCACTGAGCTATTATTCTATCCCTTGTAATTAATAAATTCCTTAATAGTACTAGGCTTACATGAAAAAAACTGCAGTACAATTAAATAAAACATTGAATCAAAGTGAAAACAATCCCAATATTTAAATGAAGGATCATCTGCAAGTATAGTAAAAGTTAAGAAAAAAGCCACAATTAATATAAAAATCAATTGAATTTAGTACCTTCTTCTCTCCATAATATGTTAGCTACTGCAGCATGTCAAAAAAGAAAGAGAAGAGAAAAACAAATCAGTTAAAGTTAGTTGACTTGTGATATGAATAACTACTAACAAGGTTAAAATTCTAGGGGGCAGAAAGATAAAAAATAAAAAAAAAATGTGTAAGTGATGCCAGGTGCCTACAAGACTTCCATAGCTCAGCAGGAGGTGAGGTTTAAACAGTCTACTTTTTGGAACAAAGACTTTGGAATGGCCTAAGAACATGTGTATTTCACTTAAAATGAGAATATTTAAGTTAGTTTTGTAGGAACACATTTAGAGGAATCACTGGTAGTTAAAACCATTGAATTGGTTAACAGTTTAAAGCAAACAAAAAATTTCTTTCACAAATTTTTATAATCGGTAACATAATTCCAAAACATGAAATATCTGTAATGAAGCAGATTTATGGAAAATAATCGATTCTCAACACAGTTTGTAGTTTTGGTTTTTTTTAAAGATTTATTTATTTATTATATGTAAATACATGATAGCTGTCTTCAGATGCACCAGAAGAGGGCATCAAATCTCATTATGGGTGGTTGTGAGCCACCATGTGCTTGCTGGGATTTGAACTCATGACCTTCCAAAGAGCAGTCAGTGCTCTTCCCCACTGAGCCATCTCACCAGCCCAAAATGGAATACTAGTTGTTTGTTTGTTGGTTGGTTGGTTGGTTTTTTTTGAGACAGGGTTTCTCTGTATAGCCCTGGCTGTCCTGGAACTCACTCTGTAAACCAGCCTGGCCTCGAACTCAGAAATCCACCTGCCTCTGCCTCCCAAGTGCTGGGATTAAAGGCGTGAGCCATCATCAACATGTAGTTATTTTTACGTAACACATGCATTTATTGTTTTAAACCAGGCAAAATGACACTACATGTAAAAATATTTTGCTAACTTTATTCACACTGAATATTTGTGAATAATAGGATTATTAAATACTGAATAGAGACTAAACCAATAAGCAGTTAAAATATTAATAGAGAAAAATGGAAAATGGTGTTCACTCCTATAACTACAAATTCAGTCTTTATAATTTCTGTGACTAAACAATATAATTAACAAAGTGTTAAATAACAGAAATTGCTGGCATATAATTATTATCTGAGTGCTTTGACAGTTTCATTTTTCTTTAATCAAAGTAGCACACATTTGAAGCCAAAGTTACACATTTTTGTAGTATTTATTTGGTTATTTGATTGATTTAACCAGGGACTCACACCGTAGCCCTGGCTTATCTGAAACTGATCAGGTAGACCAGGTTGGCTTCAAATCCTCAGTAGTTTTCCTGATAGTTACATGCAGTTATTACAGGTACGAGCCCGCTTGTTGCGACTAAGAAATACATTATGTAAGAAATGGGAGTTATGTTATCATAAGTATTCTATAAAAGTACACATAAAGTTTGTCACACAGGTAAGTAATGTAGGAAGATAGAAAGTAAATGATGAAAAATTCATATTCTTCTTCTGGAAGAACTAGAATACACTTAAAAAAATTTCCTCCATGAACACTAGAGTATATTAATGATTTCCTGCTATACAAATGTGGAATACTACACTTATTAATGTATGCTTTTTATCAAGACTTGGATTCTGAATATTATATGTATATTATATTATATATAATGTTCAGATATTACAAAATTTAAAAGTGCACATAGCTGTGATTAGAAGTACAGAACACTGTCAGAGTTGTCACTTACTACACACGCCTTATGATTGATTGATTACCACGATGTGTACAAAAGATTACTTTCACTGTAATTATTCCCATTAAATAACCAAGATCTCTTCCTTCTTCACATCGTCATAGGTTTTTCCAGTGTTTGTTTGAAATATACATAAGTAGACAAGTATTTTTGATCCAATCCTAAGTATGTAATATGGAAAGAAAAATTTGCACCATACTTCTTCCTTTATATTATATCTAGCTAGTCTAGATATTCCATTTTGTAAAGTTTCAGAGTATAGATTTCTACCATTTCAAAGGTACTTTATTTTTCATTAGTTATAAATCTAAATATATTTCTGGAATTAGAGGACAGCACAACATGAGAGGGCTCCATAAACTTCAGTCAGTCATAAAGATATATGCATTACATAGGCAAGGTGTGTGTATGATTGCTATGACATTTCTTCCTTTACTTATCTAATTCCATTAATACATATTACTGCCTGTGTTGTGGGTATTCTTACAGTTGAAAATTTTATTTTTAGGTTATAATTACATTACTTTCTCATTTCCCTTTCTCACTTCAAACCCTTTTGTAATCATGTTCTTGCTCCTTTTCAAATTTTGCGACCTCCCTTGGTCCTGTGAAAGCTCAATTCTCCAGTTTAGGGGAATGTCAGGGCAGTGAGGTGTGAGTGGATGGGTGAGAGGGAGACCACCCCCATAGATGCAGGCGGGGTAGGGGATCAGAGAGTGGGGTCCCAGAGGGGAAATCAGGAAAGGGGATAAAATTTAAAATGTAATTATATATAATAGTCAATTAATAAAAAGGAAAATTTGTGACAACTTTTTCATTAATTATTATTACTGGTATATAATTTATATGCATATATCCTTCAATATAACATACTCAATATATATATAAATACAATGTGATCAGTCTATATAATGTTACTTGTGTGTATGACAATTCAGAGATGACCATTCATTATTGAATAACTGATAGGTGTGCTCTTCTCTTGGAAACTGTTTTTGCCAAGAGATTTCTTGCATGGTCTCAGCAGCACCATAACTGTATGTAAACTTTCTCATAGAGTTGATTCAGGTAGATGATTACTGATGTGTGCCTTTGGGCAATCAAACATGGACAACCTTTACAAAATTAGAATACTTAAATATAAATTATAGTACATTAATAAGTTTGAAAATTAATCATCTGAAAACATCTTCGCACATATTATGAGCAAATGTTGCCCAATGTTATGTCTTCCTGAATCTTCTACCAGAGTTCTTCAATTAGATTTTTTAATTAATCATTTTATTCATTTCATTATGAAGTATTTCTTGTATGTTACCTAAAGCTTCCCTTACTAGAAATAGTTTAGACTTAACCTCTTCTATAATATGACATAAAATTTAATAGTAATTTTTTTAAAAATTGTAAACCTCATAGTTCAATACTTAATTACTAAATAACTTGAATACAGGATTACATCCAAAGTTAATAAATGACTTCTATTGAAAAATGCAAATCAATAGGACAGATGCCAGGCATTGGCATTTTAATATTCTATTATTAATTACTTTACCGATTTCCCTCACTTTATATATTGAGAAGTTGTGATTCTCTTTAAAGTGATGGTTCTCATATTTATATGCTCTATAAGGAAATACATTTGCAGAGTAAGAATATTATGAAAGCAACAATAGTAAGACAGTTAATTGACATAATGCTGTACCAGAGTACACAACAGCTGTTTGCTTTGTCTATGTCTATTTAAACTGTCTGGATTTCATCTAAGGATTTCCAATCCTTGCCTTTCTCCTACTCTGAAAGCTTACAGTTTTTATGGCTAAAAGATATTTTTTTATGAAGTGCATTTATGTGAGCATAACATCTAAGCTAAATGTCTTATTGTCTGCTTTCCTTTTAGATTTAAGAAAATGACTTCACGTTTACATTACCAAGCAAATGTAAAAAGACAAGCTTAAGATAAAAATTTAATGTGTCTAAAAATATGTACGGTTAGCATTATAGGACATGAAATTTCTTTATATGTACATATGAGAAATGAAATGAAGTATTTTTAAATCCTATTTTTAGGCTAGAAATTATATTAGCTATGTCAGATTCATTGCCTTCCACCTGCCTGATTAAAAGATATATTTAAAGGAAACTAATTTTCTTTTTATCGTGAATGAAAGAAATTCCCAGTTGCTAGAGTCCAAACCTGTGTCTTATTATAACAAACTAAGCTGCAGTGGCTGGTATGTTTACTGGAAGATAATCATAATCCAGCCAGGAAATGGTAGACCCAAGTTGAAAGTGATAAGATGGAATAACCCAATTATTGTGCTGGGGGATGGTTGTAATGACAAGAAACTCTCAGTAAATGGAGAGTAGAGAGGACAGACCCTGTAAGATTGCACAGCAGATGGTAATGTGAAATGGATACTGGACTGTGTAAAATCAGAGTTTATGCAAGCCAAGAGAGGTACCTGTGAGAGGGTGTAAGTCACTGATTGTCTAATGTAGGTTCTCAAGATACTGAATAAGAATCAAGGCTCACAAGATACTGAGTAAGAATCCATCCTGACCACTATGTCATGTCAGCGTAGACTTCACAGAAGTTTTTTTTTCTTTTTTTTCTTTTTTTTCTCAGTCTTACTTTAATGATGATTCTTTTTTTTCTTTTTAATGAACAAACAGAAACAACAAGAACAAACCCCTGTTGCCTCCCCCCTCCCCATGCCTGCCACCACACCCTCTCTCACTTATCAGCCCTGTCATTCCCCTACACTGGGGCACAGAACCTTCACAGGGCCAAGGGCCTCTGCTCCTATTGATGACCAACTTGGCCATCCTCTACTATACACATGCTGTCAGAGCAATCAGTCCCACCATGTATAGTCCTTGGTTGGTGGTTTAGTCCCTGGGAGCTCTGAGGGCATTGGTCAGTCCATATTGTTGTTCGTCCCAAGAGGCTGCAAACCCTTTAACTCCATTGGTTCCCTCTCTAACTCCTTCATTGGGGACCCTGTACTCAGTTCAATGGATGGCTGTGAGCCTCTACCTCTGTATTAGTCATGTACTGTCAGATCCTTTCAGGAGACAGCTATATCACAGAAGTTTTATAGTGAGAAAAAGTTTATTCAGACACAGCAAGTCTACAACCGGCAATTGATTGCATGTAAAAAATCCCAGATAAAGTGAGACTTAGGGCTCTGTAAAAGTAGTGACCATAGAAAATAAGAGTGTATGCAAGCCAATAGAGGCATTCAAAGTCTTAAAAACATGAACAAATCCTGAGTTTTGTCACTAGTACCAAAATAGGTGAGGGTTTCCTCTTTGGACCATAAATACAGAGATTATCAGAGCAACATGGACTTCAGCAGAGACAAAATATATTTGGTCATTTTCAAGCTAGTATTAGAAAGCACAACACCTGATATAGAGCTCTACAAACTATTATTGAGTTTGCCTATGTGAAACCTCCTTGAAAAACCATGCAGAGAAAACTAGCCCAAGTCAAGGTCAGCCATAAAAATTTTAACACAAAATGTCCAAGTCCAGGTCTTGCTTAATCTGCATATATTAATAGTCAAATTGCACATGGATTTTAGAGGTGACTTTCTTTCTGTTTTTTTTTTTTTTTTTTAACTTCAAACATAAGCACTTTTCTTTTCCACTGCTGTTGATATGTTGTTTGGGCTGCTGTTAGAGATAGCACTATCAGCTAAGTTAGATTAAACAGTGTCTTTGAGCCAGTGTCTGAGAGTTTTCTCTAATATTTCCCTGTCTTGTGATCTTGTTTTTCCATGGAGGACGTTCAGTGTAGGCTTTAGTCTGTAGTTTTTTGCATTTATGAAGCTATACATGAGTCAGAGTTTGTGTGTTATGGAACTATGGGGCCTCTAGACTCTAGAAACACAGCACAATTATTGTATAGCATGGATGAGGAGGTAGGTTAGCTAATCTTGGTAGGAGGTCTCCATAAAGGAGCAGTCTCAGGTTGTAGTTGTCTGGTAGGAGAACTTCCAGATGATAATTTCTGCATACATTGTTAATATCCTTACTCTAACGAGGCAAAAACTCTGTCTTTCTTCTGAGCCTGGTTCAGAGAAAGCTTTGCCATTCCCATGGATCTGTGGCATTGATGACCTTAACATGACTGTGCTCATATCAATAATATACATTCATTAATTATAATAAAATACTTTCATCTGCTCTCACAATATTTTCCACAATATCAAAATTCTTAACTCATTTCTCAGTACTCTAGTCATTTAAGTTTCAAAAGCTAATGTTTTTTGCATAAATTCTGGGAGAAGTGGCCTTATGAGGTTGTCCAGATGACTTTTGCTACAAATTCAATGTTAGTTTTCAACATTGCTGTTATTTGATCCAAAACATTTATGCTGGTAGGGGAATGTAGCTATCACTCGATTGTAGACTTCAAAATAAGGGGAAACAGAATTTTGAATTTTCTCATAACATAAAAATTATAAGAATCCAAGGAGATGAGCATAATAAATATCTAATTTCTGAACATATGTGTAAGCATCACTAGGCATCTATAAATATGTATAGTTGTGTCAAATAATATCAACATGCAAAGTAAAAAAAAAGACACTGTTACAATCAAAGCCAGATTTGAAAGTAATATAGGACTCAGAATTTGACCAGCTTCTGTTTACTAAAAAGAGAGGCTTCTGATGAGGGGACAATGTGCTAGTGATGATCCACAAATGACATGCTAGTGACAAGGCACAAGTGACATTCAACCTAATGTATATATAAAAGACAAAAGGGAGGCGATATGGCTGGAAACTCCACAGAGCAAGAACTGCAAGGGTGATCTTAATTACTGTTTATAACTACAATTCCTTACAAGCAGAAATGCTTTAAATTTAGAGGCAACTTTCTAAGCATAGTAAATATTGATATCCATGACTGAGTACGAGGAAGGCAGTGCTAGCACACAATTTTAAACAACTTAGAGTCTGTGGCTCACAGTATCTCTTTTATTTCCCATTGAAATATTAATGCTTCTACTGTTCGATGACTACTTCAAATTGTTTCCCTAGGTAATGAATGTTGGGCAAAGGTCAAAGGATCACCCTACCTGGTTCTCCTATAGTCCTTGCTGTATCTCTCCACTTTGCCATCCATGCTTCCACAACAATAGCATCTGAACTATAAAGAGACTGAAACCAGATTGCTTTATCTATTCTTAACACCAGAAGGGCATAAGAATGAGCAACATCTGCTAGCTAGACCACCCAGTGCTCCAAGGGAGTAGACTACCATCCAAGGAGTGTACAGGAAGGGATCCAAGGCTCCAGGTACATTTGTAGCAGAGGATGGCCTTGTCTGACATCAATGAAACAGGAGGCCCTTGATCTTGTGGAGGTTTGATGCCGCAGCATAGAGGATATTGGAGAGGTGGGTCAGGAAAGTGTGGGTGGGATGGGATAGCACCCTCAAAGAGGCAAAGGGAAGGGGGAGGTGGATGTGGGATGGGGAGTTGGTGTAAGGGTAACAAAGAAGTGGAGTATCATTTGAGATTAAATGAGTGGAATGATTAATTAAAAAAAGAAAAAAGGAATGAGCAACGGCAACAGTGACACCCTGGCAGTTGCTGTTATTTAGACAGACCTCAAGGGAAGTGGGTCAAAGATATTTAACAGAGAAGATGCAACCAAATCAAATAAGCTCAGTCTACCAGCAAAGTGGAGAGAAGCTTCTGGAAAAAGAATGCTGGTGTCTACTATGAGGGTTTTCTGTGCATCCTCCTGAAAGCACACAGACTCTAGAAATAAAGAAACGAGCCAGGCGGTGGTGACGCATGCCTTTAATCCCAGCACTTGGGAGGCAGAGGCAGGTGGATTTCGGAGTTTGAGGCCAGTCTAGTCTACAGAGTGAGCTCCAGGACAGCCAGGGCTATACAGAGAAATCCTGTCTCGAATAAACAAACAAAAAAATAAAGAAGAAGAAGAAACGAGCAGTTTCCCTTATATCTATGTAGATACATTCCTCAAATCCTATATTCTTCACACTCACACTATTGGACACAAAATGATCAGATTTTAATAAAACTACAAACAAGAACTTAGTAAATTTTACCAGTCATAAAATATTTAAAATGTAAAGTAACATATTAAACAAATAGTTCTTGTACCTTCTAAAATTGAGCAGGTAAATTATAAAAATGCTGCACTTTAAATCATCTTGATAATTAGTATAAAACAACTAAATTGCTTTTTTTCTCTTTAAGAGTCATATATTCAGAATATATTTTTTACAGTTTTATTTAAATGGTGATTTTTATCTATTGTTAAATGCAAAGCAATAATGACAATTGCAAGTATGTGAAACATCTGAGCTGTGTGCATATGCTAGATGCTGTCAAGGGTTTCAGATCACCAGAGCCGCTAGATATTTATTTCTACTAATGTCTTCAATGACGTTAATCTGTGTCACAATTAAATCTAAAAATGTATGCATTTCATAAAATCAGATGGAGGAAGTAAATAACTGGAATTAAGTCAATGTTTTGAAAGTCAATGGATGTGTTGGCCAAGAAAGTTTCTTGAGCATTACCCAAAATGCTCAAGAAAGTGAAGCTCTCCAGCCGACAATATCCCCTCACAAGACTAGTCTGAGTCACAGAGGCACATGGAAAGTTGCAGATCTACTAGGATTCATCACAACAGGCTCTTTGTGGCATGAGAATAGCTTTGTGTTCATAGTGAACTAAATAAACATAAGAAGCCTGAAGACAAATCTATAGCCTCTGATTATTTTTACATGCTTATGCAATATGAAGTACTCTTTTTAAAAATATTGATTTTCTTCTTAGAAGCCTGAGTAAGCTAATAAAGAAAATTGTAGTAGCTTTTTAAATTCTGCATTTTGCCCAGCAGTTGTTCGAAGATGAATAGAAGATAAGCCAACTGTATACCATGAGCTCACATTATTATATGTCAGCAGAGATGTATAATGAATTTCTAATATAGAGGTTCACCTGAGATCTAATACAGAGGACACACAAGAAAACTCTATTTTACTATGATGGAGATTGAAATTAGTCTAACTCCTACTCAAATGATAAAAAGAAAGACACAAGGGGATGTTATATTAAAAGTAAAATCCAGCAAAACAAAGAAATGAAATCTTACATATTGTGATAAATCTTATGAAAGTCTCAATAATAAATGAGTATAAAACTGGTTCACATTTTCAGAATACAACAACTATGCCTTTCTTGATGTGAACTATTCCAGTCCTGTTCTATTAGTCTGTATTAACCTAGTCTTGCCAATTACAGGTGATTATGTTATAACAATATTACAGGGTAATCCCAAAAGTAACCTAATGTACAGTGGGCTTCCTGATTCTTCCCTTGCTTCACTCTTCTCTTAGGTCTCTAACCCAAATGGAAGAATTGTTCAACTTACTACAACTGTTCTCTGTTTCAGTGAATTGTCATCCTTGTCTTAGTGGTGATAATGCTACCACATTATGATACTTTATTATAAATGTGGAACTAAATTTGAGGTTTTTGAATATGGCCAATTAATAAATGAATGGTAAAGTCTAAAGTTTAATAGTCCAAACAATTTGCAAGGTAACTAGGTTCACAGACATTTATATGGCATGAATTAGCCAGGCATTTTGTAGGCATTGGCAGAAGGATCATGAGTTGAGATTGGATTATACTACACAATAAGAGTCGGGCCCAACCCTCCCTTCTGTCATAAATACTGTATTAATCAAATTATAGATATTGTAAAGAGTTTATGTAAATAAAAATCAATTTGTTTGTAATGGACATTTGCAAAGGAAATATAAAGGGAGCTTACTGTAAAAACAATAGAAGTCAAAACATGCTGTTTTTTCCTAAATAATACCAAAATGCAGAGCAATCTCATGATTCTATGAGTTGCAGGCAAATTAAGTCCAGAAGTTTATGCCAATGCTATTTGCAAAGGATGCAAACATGAGCATGGTAGCTGAAGTCTGTACCTAGTTTTGTTCCCTGTGATGTAAATATCTCTTCTGTAAACATAAATATTACCTTTACTTCTTCAGATGAAGTGATTAAAGGAGATCTTTACAAATACATGGTTTGAGATAAGCCTAGAGTGGTTCTATCTCTAGGCCTGGGCCTGGAACCTTTTAACCTCTGTACTATCTAAGCTTCTACAAGCCCGAATCCTGAAAGATTCAGCTTCCAGCTTCCATCTGTTAACCTAGGCCTAGAGTGTTTCAGCCTCCAAGATTTACTGATGAATAAACTCAATCTTTCTAGTTCATTCTGAAATCTGGTTGGCTAGGTCAACTCAGTTGTTCTGGTTCAAGCTCCTCGCTAAGCTGACTGATTCAAATTGGCTTCTCTCTACTTCTGATGGATTTGCATTCCTTGGAAAGATTGCTTCAAACTCAACTGCTCTGTTCTTTACTAAACTGAACTGAACCTAAATCCACTGAATCCTCACCCTCACCATCCAATCTGAAATAAGTCAACTTTCCCTCACTGTTATTTAAGTAGCCTCTCTTTCCTGTCTATTCTTATGAGAGTTGGGCTTACCCTATTTCTGACTCATTCTGTCAAATCTTTCTCCGATTCATCACTTTTTCTGCACCTAATTAGACATAACTGTTTGGGAATAGAGGTATGTATTATTAAAGGCTTGTTTGTATTACAGCCAGAGAGACCAAAGGTATGTACAAAGTGCTGTCTGTATTCCAGTCAGAGGGAATAATGGTATGTGGTGTGCCTGCATTCCTGCTGGATCACACATCTTTGGATGCCATCCCTTGTAGAAGCAGCCATGCTTCTGGATTAACATTCCACCACAGTTCTCCATGTCCCCTGAAATTTTGTTCAGCATTTCTTATTATTGTAAAATTGAAGAGCTACTACCCTTCGGTTTTAATAGATGTTTCCTTTAAAAGTAAGGGGTATTTCTATGTGACTCAGGGCACTGGAGATTCAGGCTTCCTTGTCTCTGTAATGTCTTCTTAAAACTACATGGAACTTTGCATTTTGGTTGTGTAGTCATCTGTATTATGTATTTATTTATCACAATACTTTCCCATGTGTTACTTGTGTGGCTGTGTCCCTAGGGATTCGGATCTTTTTTTTTTTTTTTTTTTTTTTTTTCAGACACATAGCTCACACAGACAATCTCTGCACTATACAACCTAAGGGAAGAAGATCACATCAATATAGGAAGTGGAGGCTCGACTAGACATCAGGTCTATCTCTATGATAAATACACAAATAATAAAAAGATATCAATGTTTTCTCTGACATTTCATTCAACATTATCAAAGATATCCCTGAAATCATAGTCTAACATTGAAAATAGTATAATCATAATTAGTAAGTAAATTGTACTATATACCTAAGCATATACACAGATTCTATTCTTTACTTGACAATAACATATTATTAAAATTGAAATGTACATTTTTTTCTCTAAAGAATAATTTCAGTATTATGAATCAAAAACATATTTAGAAAAATATTGGCTTTCCAGTATAACGTTTTAAGGGAACCTACATATTTCATCTACTCTTTGCACAGATTCAGTGTTCAAAATGGTAGAGATGAGAATAAATACACTCAAAGAGAGACAGTGATCAAAGAAGAGAAGGGTCATTCCACTGGGGATATAATTTCATGAATGATTTAGGTGTTTTTTTGAGATATTTAACATTTAAAACTTCATGTGTAATACATATATGAAAGCATGAATGTAGTTGTAAAAGAAGAATGCAGAGTAATCATTGTTCCTGGCATATCTCCCACAGCCCATCCCTGTCAGAATTAGAAACAATTGGGGGGAATATGTGTGTTGTCCACATTCACAAAGAGATTTCTACCTACCCAATACAATAATTGGTTAAGAAGTCATAGGTCAAAAGGATGTGGATGTATAACTGACCTCTCTGTACATGGTTAATAAGAATCCATGCCATAGGTTGACATTTCTGGACATAGTTAATAGTTTGACATTTCATTTGCACATGGTTAATAAGATTGCATGTAGTAACCTAACATTTCTGCACATTGTTAATAAATGTACATGACATAGGTTGACATCACAAAACTGAAATGAAGTGTCTCATTCCAACATCTCATGCCTACCTGGTTGTTTCAAAGACACATTCATTACCTTTACTTTTTTGTATATTTATATTATATTTGACTTATTTCTTTTCAGAGAACTCTTAGAAAATTATGAAACAATTGTGGTTGTACTTTTTAAAATAAAAATGTAACAGAGAATGAAGGAAAGGCCATCGAGAGGCCACCCCACCTAGGGATCCATCCCATCTGCAGACACCAAAATGCCATTCTATAGCTGATGCCAAGAATCACTTGCTGACAGGAGCCTGGTATGGCTGCTCCCTGAGAGGTTCTGCCAGCACCTGATTAATACTCACATACTCACAGCCAACCATTGGACTGAGCCCAGGGGACCCCAATAGAAGAGATAGGGGAAGGACTGAAGGAAGTGAAGGGGATTACAACTCCATAAGAAGAACACTATCAACTAACCAGACTACCCAGAGTTCTGAGGGACTAAACCACCAACTAAAGTATATACATGGAGAGATCCATGGCTCCAGATACATATGTAGCAGAGGACAGCCTTATCTGGCATCAATGGGAGGGGAAGCTCTTGGTCCTGTGGAGTTTTGATTCCCCAGTGTAGGGGAATGCTAGAGCAGTGAGGCAGGAGTAGGTGGGTGGAAGAGCAAAGGGAAGCGGGGGAAGGGGAATGGGATGGGGAAATGGGGGTTTGTGGAAGGGAAACTAGGAAGGGGAATATCATTTGAAATGTAAATTAATAAAA
>JADRCC010539363.1:0-15714 GCA_019843855.1 Hylomyscus alleni
AAAAAAAAAAAACCAAATAACGCAATTAAAAAATGGAGTACAGAGAATTCTCAACAGAGAATTCTCAACAGAAGTATCTTGATTGGCCAAGAAATACTCAACATCCTTTATCATCAGGGAAATGACCATCATAACGTCTCTGAGATTCTACCTTATACCAATCAGAATGGCTAAGATAAAAAGCTCAAGTGAAAGTATGTGCTGATGAGGATATGGAGAAAGATGAACACTTTTCCTTTGCTTGTGGGATTACAAAATGGTACAACCACTCTGGAAATCAATCTGGTGGTTCCTCAGAGAACTGGAAATATATCTACCTAAAGACCCTGCTATACTACTCCTAGGAATATACCCAAAAGATGCACTGTCAAACCACAAGAACACTTGCTGTATTATGTTCATAGCAGCCTTATTTGTTATAGGTTGAATCTGGAAATAACCCAGATATCCCCAACTGAAGAATGGATACTGAAAATGTGGTTCATTTACACAATGGAATACTATTCAGCTATTAAAAATGAGGACTTCATGAATTTTTGCAGGCAAATGTACGCAACTGAGTAAAGTAACCCAGACCCAAGAGGATGTGCATGGTACGTACAGATTGATAAGCAGATAGTAGCTAAAAATTCAGAATACTCACTAGATACAACTTCTATGATGTAGGAAGCTTAAGAAAAAGGAAGACCCAAGTGTGGATACTTCAAACCCACTTAGAAGGGGAACAAAATAACCATGGGATGCAGAGGGAAGGAGGAACTCGGATGGGAGAGGGGAAGGGGAGGGGGAGGGGAAAAAGTGGGACAGTATTACGTATGGGGAGAGACAGGAGGGTCACCCAGAGGACAGACAAATGAATCAAAATATGCAGCAGTGAGGGTTAGGGGTTAGGGGAACCTTAGAAAGGCCCAGAGACCTGGGATGTGAGAGGCTACCAGGAATCAAAAGGGATGACATTATCCAAAATGTCCAACAGTGGAAAGATGGAACTGGAAGAGACCACTTCCCAGTAGTTAGACATGGCCCCTAGACAGGGGTGGGGTGGGCATAGATTCATTTAAAAAAAATATTCCTCTCTAAAGGAAATGCAGGGACAATGGAGCAGAGACTGAAAGAATGGCCACCCAGTGACCTGCCCAACTTGGGATCCATTTCATGTGCACACACCATGTCCTGACACTATTACCAAGACCATATTGTGTGTGCAGACAAGAGCCTAGCATGGCTGTCCTCTGAGAGGCTCTACCAGCAACTGACTGAGACAAATGTAGATCCTTACAGTCAACCATTGGATTGAGGTCAGGGAGCAATATGGAAGAGTTAGGGGAAGAACTGAAGGAGCTGAAGGAGATTGCAATTCCATAGAACAACAGTGTCAACTAAGGACCCCTTAGAGCTCTCAGAGACTAGCAAAAACCAAGGAGTATACATGGGCTGGTTTGTGGCATATGGCACATTTGTAGCAGAGAACTTCCTTGATTGGCCTTGGTGGGAAAGGATGCATTTAATCCTATAAAAACTTGATGCCCCAGGGAAGAGGGATGCTGCTGGGTATGAGGTGGGGGAGGGGCAATGTGGGGAAGAACTCAGGGAGGGGTGACTGGGAAGGGGCAACTTTTGGAATGTAAATAAATAAACTAATTTTAAAAATAAAAATTATTTTATTTTTTCAGACTGTAATATAATTATGCCATCGCTCTCTCTTCTTTTTTCCCTTAGGACTCTTTTTATCTTCTCCTTGCTCTATTTCTAATTCATAGTCTCTTCTTGCATTATTGTTATTATATATGTACAATATATTTATATGTGTCTGTTCCTATAGTCTTGATATACATTTTTCCTAGCTCCTCTGGCTTTCAAAGTTTCTTTTGAGAGATTTTGTTATTCTGATGGCTTTTCTATAATATGTGAGTTGTATCTGTATGATTTTTTTTTGTATTTCTATGAGAGAAGTTTTCTTCTATGATCTTGTTGAAGCTCTGTTCTATGCTATCAAATCAGGATTGTTCTTTCTCATCTATTCCTATAAGTCAAAGGTTTGTTCTTTTTTATGGTGTCTCATATTTCCTGTAAGTTTGTTTTCTGTGTTTATTTATTTATTAACATTCCTGGCTTATTTAATCTAGATCCTCTGCTTTATCTTTGAGTTTTGATGGTCAATCTTCTGGTTGATTCATTCTACTTGTAGTCTTTCCTTTGAGTTTTCTAGTAAGGTTATTCAGTTTCTCAATTTCATCTTCATTTCAGCTTGAGTCCTCTTCACTGTTTCTCTTTTTTGAATTCTGTTTTCTAATACTTCATTGACTTTTTTATTTCCATCACCTTTTTGCTTGTGTTTTTGTGGACATCACTTAGGTATTTATTCTCCTTAAGTTATTTCTCCTTAATTTCATTGAGCTGTATCCATGTGTATCCATGTGTAAGCTTCTTAATTTTTTGATGAAGTTTATAGTTAAGCTTTTAAAAATATGTGTCCTGGGGTTCATCTATGTAATTCTCATTTGCAAACATTTATACAAGACTGGTAGGTTTTAAAGGAGAGATACTTTCTTAATCTTTCATATTATTTATATTTTTGTGATAAGATCTGGGCATGTGGACTGATTTTGTTAGTTCTATGTCCTATATTGACAGATCAGGTTGTGTCAGAAAAGATTTGTGCATATTTTCGACATAGAAGTTTGAAATTACTTTGGTAGGATGGAGTTAGGTAGAGACCGGAATCTGGACTACTGTGCAGGAATTGTGTCTTGGTCCAATCCGAAAATGTAAGGGTGTAACTGGGCACTGAGGAGGGTATGTGGAGTGAAACAACAGGCAGAGCCATCTACTTAAGAACTTAGAGAAGGATGCGTGGGATCTGGCCAGGTGAAGAAGTTAGAAGTGGTCTAGGAGCTTATAGGTTGTGTGTTGAGGAGGCAGCTGTGGTAGACTGGGCCATAGCACTGGGTATGGGTTCAGAACCATATTTATGGAGTTGGGGAAGGTGAATATATAATGGATCAGGCAGATTCACTGGGCTAGATGTTGGAGAAGAATGTACATGTCTAGCTTAGACCTGCTTAATATGTTGTTTTCTCCTCAACTGAAGCTAAACCTTTCTAAAGTGATCATTCTTAAGTCTTAGTCATATCTTCTGGAGGTGAGGAATGTCTTAGTTATGTTTCTATTGCTGTGATGAGACCTTCATTACCAAGGGATTGTACAATAGAATTCATTTAATTGGGCTTCTCTCTCCTGAGGGCTAGGGTCCATGACGGTTTAGCAAAGATGTACAAAAACAAATGAGTATTCACATTTTGATCCACAAATGGGAGATAGAGCACACTGGGAATGTTGTGAGTCTTTTGAAGCCTCAAAGTCCATCACTTTGCTACATGTCCTCACTTTCTAATTTTTCCCAAACAGTTCTACCACCTGGGGACCAAACATTCAAATATATGAGCTTATAGGGGCCATTTTCACTCAAATCATCATAAAAAGTAAATATACACAATACTTTGGTAATGTCTTTTTTATTGTAATAAAAGTCAAATAATATAGAATTACCATTTTTGCTATTTTAAAGTATGTAATTCAGAGACAATTAGTACATTTACAGTATTACTTAACAATTTCCACTTTTTATGCACTGATAGGTTATATCTATTAGGCAGTCACTCTGCATTCATGTTATCCTCAGAATCTAACAACAAATCACCTACTTTCATTTCTATGGACTTGCCTATTAAGAAGATTTCTTATAATAGTAATCATATACTATGAATTCTTCTGTGGATTTCTTCTGTTTTCTTGAGTCCTGAACAATGAGGAGGCCAAGAAAAGTTAAGTCAAAAGAAAGAAGATAGTCCTGAGGAACTATAAGGACAAGGATGAACATATTCACTTCACAATGTAGCCTTTAGTTCACATGTTTATACCTGTCATTCAAAGCTCAGCCAGAAGAACTACAGGGCTACAAAGCTGCATGCTAGGGTCCTGGTGTTTATGTTACTCATCTGAGGTCATGGGTACTGTTAAATACAAGATCAGTTTGGTTAGCTGGTGCTTGGAAATCAATTGTTCATGTTGGCAGAGTCCAGCTGGATATCATATGGTGTTTATCCTTGGATGTCACAACAGAGGCTCATTGTAGGAACAGCACTTGGCCAAACGAATACTCACAGGAAAGGCAAACCAGGCTAGTCTGGCCTTGGCCTTTGGAAAAGCACAGAGGGCTGATAATGTTTGCAGCCAGTGAACTTCATGGATATTTAAATGTCTCTCAAAAAGAATCTTGTTTGAGTACTAAAGGTCATGGCCTATGTCTTGACTGTGTTTCTTTGTCACTATGTTTTTCTAACTAAGTGACATATAAAGAGACCATTTTATGGGCTGCAATCACACCCAGAGATGGGAAGTTTAAAATCTGTGGGCAGCTCCTGTTCAACAAGCCATTTAACAGTTCCCAATTATAACATAGACCCAAGTTCGAGCTTTGTTTACTCAAGTCAAAGTCATGTGTTGGGCTGTTGGTGAGTGGGTAGCACTCACGTAGCTAAAAATTTAGTCTCATAAAAGGCTTTAACTAGTTTCACAAGCATATTTACAATTGGTTGCATAGTAAGCACTGTAAAGGCCCAGGACCAATGAGAAGTTGGCAGAATGAAATCCTAAATTATCCTTCTATTTTTTTTTATTAGTTGAAGGCTGGTTAAAACAAATCACATGGTTAGTACAAGTATTTCTGCTTATTATTGGAGGCTTTTCATTTTTTTCTCTCATAGAGATGATCTAGAGAAGCTGCTGTATCAGTCTGTCTTGAACCTTGAGTTGCAGGTGCTTCCCTGGGATTGTTGAGGCAGCTGTGATGGATAATGCCTCAAACAACTAGTGCCATTTTTTAATTGAAAAGCTCAAAAATCTAATTGGACAACTTAGAAGAAAGGCTTACCAGATCAAGTAGAATATGGAATATCAGAACTCAAATAACATGAGAAATTAGACCATACAAGTAAAGAATATGAACACACACACACAGACACACACACACACACACACACACACACACACAGAGAGAGAGAGAGAGAGAGAGAGAGAGAGAGAGAGGAATTGTGAGACATCAAGAAAAGAGTACATCTTTGAACTATAGACACAAATTATGGAGAAAGATCTATCATATACTAAATCTTCAGTAATTCTAAGGCTGGGCAGTGATGGTGCACACCTTTAATCCCAGCACTTGGGAGGCAGAGGCAGGCAGATTTCTGAGTTCGAGGCCAGCCTGGTCTATAGAGTGAGTTCCAGGACAGCTAGGGCTGCACAGGGAAACTGTGTATTGAGGTATGCATACATGCAGAGGTCAGATGAAGACTTGGGCTTATTCCTCCAGATCTTTCTACTTATTGCTCCTAGAGTTTCTTACTGGACCAGAAGCTCACTGTTTCTGTTAGGCTGGCTGGCTAGTGAGCAACCAGGATCCTTCTGCTCCCCTCAAAAAACCAATAAAAATAAAAGAAATTTTATAGAATAAAACATCCCTCTATAAAGAACTATAAATCATACATTTATAATAGCACAAAGAACACCAATTAGAAAAAGTCAGAAAAGAAACTCCCCATGGAATATCATAGTAAAAGCAGTAACTATGCAGCAAGCAGAAGCATGCGTTTCTCTGTGAGTTTGAGGCCAGGCTGGTCTACATAGAGAGTTTCAATTGAGCCAGAGTGACATACTGTGACCCTGTCATAAAAGCAAACAAATGAAAAAAACAAAACAATAAATATATAGAATAAAGATTGAAAGCACCAAGAGAAAAATGGAAGTCACATACACAAAATAGTTCAGAATAATAGCTTATTGCTCAATAGAATCTTTGATAGAAGAACCTGGAGGAATGCCATCTAAGTCCTAAGAGAACATCGATGACAAGTTAGACTACTATACTCAACAAAACTATCTACCATTTGTGAAGGAAAAAGAAAAGAAATATTTCTATGATATACACAGGTTAAAAGAATTCATGTTCAACAAACCGTCCCTAAAGGGAATACTGAAAGTATTACTTTAGTTTGAAGAGAGGAACGGGCATAAGCGTGAGACTATAGACAGAAAACAAATGAATCTCCAATTACTGAAATAAAAGTACAATTAAGAGCAGAAAGAGAAAAACAAAGAATCAGAAGAAAAACAAAACTGCAACTAACAAACCTTATAGTAATAACTTTAAATATTAATGACCCTAACTTGCCAATAAAAAAAAATACAGGTTGGCTGAGTAGATTAGCAAATAAAATTCATCTTTATGCAGTCTACAGTAACCCATCTTTAAAGATAGGTACCCTTCCAAAGTGAAAGAATAGGAAAAAAGTATTCCAATAAAATAACCAACCAGGAAGCAAGTAGGCATTCCTATCCTAGTATCTGACAAATAGACTATAAAACTAATCAGAAGAGATAGAGAGAGACAGATTACTCTAATCAAGGGGGCAGTTTACCAAGGAAACATTACAATTATATATATTTAATTTTCATCAAGGTTCATAAAAGCATATTACTATAATTAAAGAGGCAGATTAATGTCAACTCAATAATAGAAAGTAATTTCATTACTCCATATTCTCCAATAGAGAGATCATGTGGGCAGAAAATAAATTTAGAGACATAACAGAATAGTCTACCTAAACACAAAACGCCTACTCAGCAGCCATGGAAGCATCTCTGAAATAGACAATATCCTGGACGCAAATCAGGAAAATGGAAATAACTGTGTTTATGCTGTCTGACCACAGTTCAAGAAAACTTAGTGTAAACAGAAAGCCTATAGTTTGTACACAAGTTCTTGGAGGCTAAACAATTCCTTACAGAAGATGAATGTAACAAAGGAGAAACTGAGAAAGAAATAAAAGACTTCTAAAACTAAACAAAAATAAAACACATCACAACAATACCTCTGAGACACATTATTTTTTTTAACTTTTATTGCATTATGATGAGAAAAGTTACATGATTTCAATTTATCTGAATTTGTTAACATTTAAAAACATATTTTAAGTAAATAGAATTAAATCACATTCTTGTTTCCCCTTTGTACCCCAACTCCTCCCAGAGACACCCTTCAATACCTACAATATCTTTGTTGTCATATTCCTTAAATTTATAAAGTATTATAACAATAAAAATAAGTATTATGAAAGTTGTTTGATATAAAACAACAATTTAACAGAATTATATAGATGCTCATCTACAGCAATAGTGAAAGTACATTTTTCTGAGACATATTATTAACAACCCATCTTAATTCTTTTCTCATTTTTATTTTTATTATTTAGAAAAATTTTAGATTTAAATGTATTTTGATCATATTCTTACTCTCCACCAAGTCTTTTGATGTCTTTTTTCCTCCCTACCCATCCAATTTTAATTTTTTCTCAAAAAACATGACAAAAACCCAAAAAAATAAAAATTATACAGCCACCCTCCACAAACCAATAAAATAAAACCATACCTCCAAAGGAAAAAAAAAACTTAAACCACAAAAACACCAAAATATAACCCAACAAAACCACACAAAAGACTGTGGAGTCCATTATACACTGGTCAATTACTCCTGAACATGAGGCCTGTCCTGGAGTGTGGTGTAACTCTATTTTAGAAAACTGACTTTCCCTCTTCCAGCAGGTATAAATGACAGTTAAGTTGTTATCCTTTATCCTAATTGCTAGGTTTTTTATTCATTTATTAATTCATTTAAAAATATAACAAACTCAAATATGATTAGATAAAACAAAAACTATCATATTGAAGTTGGACAAGACAAGCTAATAGAAGGAAAAGAGCCCAACTGAAGGCACAAGAATCTAAGCCTCACTTCTTCGCACACTCGGGGATCCCATATAAGCAATGAACTGGAAGCTGTAATATATACAGAGGGTCTGGTGCAGACCCATGCAGGCCTTGTGCGTGCTGCTTCAGTCTCTGAGTTTGAATGAGCTTTGTTCATGATGATTTAGATGGTCTTGTGTTCTTGGTGTCCTCTCTCACTTCTGGCTATTATTCCCTTTCAGTCTCCTCTTCCAAGGGGCCCCCAAAGTTTGAAGGGGAGGATGTTGATGGATATACCGTTTTGGTCTGAGTGTTCCAAGGTCTCTTACTTTGACTTTGGTCTGTTTATTTGTTTCCACCTGATGCAGAAGGAAGCATCTCTGGTGATGACTGAACAAGGCATAGTTCTACGACTATAGAAGAATATAATTAGGAGGAATTTTATCACTACTTTTTTTTTGGAGGGGGTCTTACCCTAGGTCTCTAGGCTATCTAGTCTCAGGTTTGTGGTCACCCAAGCAGTGGTGGTTAAAAGTCCATCTCTTGCAGTGGCCCTTAAGTCAGATCACTTATTGGTTGGTTACTCCCTAAAAGCTCTGTGCCACCACTGTGGTAGCATATCTTGCAGGCATTATGTCATTGTAGATAAAGAATTTGTAGCTATCTTGGTGTTCATGGAGAAACTTATCTCTCCCTTTTTTCATTAATTAATTAAATAATTAATTAATTTACTTTACATTCCAATCCTAGTTTCCCCTCTCTTTGAAGTCCCTCCCTCACACCACTACACCCCTCATTCCCCCCTTTTTCCTCAGAAAACGGAGACCTCCCATGGATAATAACCTGCCTCAACATGTCAAGTTGCAGTAGGACTAGGTGCATTTTTCTATTGAGTTTAGAGAAGGCAGCCTTGTTAGGGGAAAGTAATTCAAAAGCAGGTAACAGAGTCAGAGAAAGCCCTTTCCCCTGCTGTTAGGGAGTCCCAAATGAAGACCAATCTTTATATCTGTTACATATGTGCAAAGGGCCTAGGACCATCCCATGTATGCTTTCTGGTTGGTGGGTTAGTGTCTCTGAGCCCCTATGGGCCAAGTTAGTCAATTCTATAGTTTTTCGTAGTGGCCTTGACCCCTCTGGCTCCTTCAATTTTTGCTTTCCGTTTTCCACAGGATTCCTCCAACTCTGCTTAATGTTTGGCTATGGATGTCTGCATCTGTTTTCATCATTGCTGGGTAAAGCCTCTCAGATGACAGTTATGCTAAGCACCTGCCTGTAAATAGAGCAAAATATCTTTAATAGTGTTAGAGGTGAGTGATCTTTCACGGCATAGGTCTCAAAATGAGCCAGTCCTTAGTTGGCCATTCCTTTCCATTTCTACTCCATCTTTAGCCTTGCACATCTTGTAGGCAGGACAAATTGTGGGTCTAAGGTTTTGTGACTCAGTTGATGTCCCCATACTTCCATTGGAAGTCTTGCTTGGTTACAGAAGATGGCTGGAGAAATATAGCTCTTAAGTGCTTGCATTAAAAAAATCTGAAATTGAACAAATAAAAGATTTGATGCAACTCAAGATGTTGGAACCATGAAATCAAATCCAAATCCTGTAGACCGCAAGAAATAATGAAAACCAGAATGGAAACTAACAAAATGGAAACAAAGAAAACATGACAAAAAGAAATTCAGTCTATCTGAATATCTTAACAACTTCCTCTTTAACTCAGATCTAAAAGTACATGCATTGTATGTATTTGCTTACAAGTAGATATTAGTCATAAAGTACAGGATAACCATTTTACAATTCACAGACCCAAAGAAGCCTAATAACAAGAGGGCCCCAGGGAGGATTCTTGAGTCCTCAGAAGGGGAAATAAAATAGACATCAGATGTGGATGGAGGGTGGGAACTAGATGGGAGATGGGATGAGGAGGAGAGCATGGGGGTGGGTCCAGTGTAGGGAGAGCAAGGAAATTCTCTAGGAAGTGCCAGAGACCTGGGGGTGGTGGTTGGGTGGGGGCAGGGAGTCTATAATGGTGACTCTAGCTGAGACTCTTAGCAGTGGGGAATTTGGAGTTTGAAGTGCTACCTCCTGTAGCCAGGTAGGGCTCCAAGTAAATGGATAAGGACACTAATCCACTCACAAAACCTTCAACCCAAATGTGTCCTGGAGGGAATGACCAACCAATGACTGGGTCAAACTGAGACCCATCCCATGGGCAAGAACCAATCCCTGACACTTAATGATCTTATGTTATGCTTGGAGAAAGGATCCTTACATAAACTGTCTTCTGGGAGGCTCCACCCAGCAGCCAGTGGAAAGAGATACAGAGACCGACATCCAAACATTAGATGGAGCTCAGGGAGTCTTGTGGAAGAACTGGGGAGAATGATTGAGGAAGGAATAAGGACTCCACAAGAAGACCAACAGAGTCAACTAACCTGGACCCATGGGCCTCCCAAAGACTGAACCACCAACTAAAAATCAAGCATCTGTGTGACCTAGCTCACCTACCCCATCCTGCACATATGTAGCGTAGTCTTCATACTTTCTCCCGACAACTGGAGCAGAGGCTGTCCCTTACTCTGTTGCCTGCCTGTGAATCCTGTTCCCCTTATCTGGACTCAGTGAGAGAGGATATGCCTAGTCCTGAAGTGGCTTGATGTGCCAGATGGCCCAGTGATATCCAGGGGAGGGGGGCTCATGTGTTTCAGAGAAGAAGGGAGGGTCTGTGTGAGGGAGAACTGGGAGAAGAGGGGTGCTGCAATTGGTATGTAAAGTGAATAAATAAATAAATAAATAATCCTTTACTCAATTAAGTTTGAAATTCTAAAAGAAATGGATACACTTCAAGAATCATTGTCCATCATAGTTTAACTCATAAGAGATCAACAACTTAAACAGACCCATAACAAAGAAGGTAATAACAGTAATAAAAAGTCTTTTGATAAAATCACCAGGCTGAGATGGATTCATGGCAAAATTCAACTATTTTTTTTAAGGAAGACCTATAGCCAATTCTTCCTAAGCAAGCAAACAAAAGGGTCACAAGTAGAACTCCCAGATTTCTATGGATCCAGAATCACTTTACTTTAATACTAAAACCAGGTGAAGATACAACCACCACCACCACCACCACCACCACCACCACCACCATCACCATGACCACCACCACCACCACCACCACCACCACCACCACCACCACCATCACCATGACCACCACCACCACCACCACCACCACCACCACCACAAAACTAGAAAACTATAGGCCAAAATCCCTATTAAACAATGTTGCAAATATCCTAAATGAGATACTTGAAATTGTCCACGATGACCAGCTGCCTTTATTCAGAAATACAGGAACAATTCATCATATTTAGGCCAATAAATATAAGTTAATTATATAAATGCACTTAGAGATAAAAATCATATGATCTTCTGAACATGGTAAAAAACTCCGTTGACAAAAATTCAACATGCCTTCCTAATAGGATTCCTAGAGAGAGAAGAACTGGAGGAAAAATACTCCAATTTAACAAAAGATACGACAAAACCACAGCCAACACTATCCTAAATAGGAAAAAAACTCCAAAAAATTACATTAAAATGAAGAAGCAAACTGTCTGTCCACTAGCCTCACTTTTCTTCAATATAGCACAAAACCACTAGGTGGAGCAATAAGGCAAGGGAAGGAAATTAAAGGGCTAACTATAGGAAAAGGAGTCAAACTATCTTTATTTGCAGATTATACATAAGAGAACCCCAAAAATACATTAGAAAGGTTATAGGATTGATTAACATCTGTAGCAAAGTGGCAAGATCAAAATAAAAAAACAGTAGCCTTTCTATAAACCAACTTCCTATATGTGAATAACACAGACATTCTGAGAATCATATCATAAACATACTCCCATTCAAAATACTCTCAAAGAAAATAAAATATCTAGGAACAAACCTTATCCTCAAAGGCAAGAGACATCTACAACGTAGACTTTAATTCTCTGAAGAAAGTGATTGGGAGAGACCCTAGAAAATGAAAACACCTTCCCCATTCATGCATTGTTAGAATTAATATTGTGAAAATGTCATATCAGAAGAAATTTGGAGACTTTAGTCGAAATTTTATAATAATCCTTACCACATTCTTCACAGAAATAGGAAAAAGTCCTAAAAAATGCAAAGGAGAAAGTATAGCCAAAGAAATATTTTCTCCCAACAACAGCACCAGAAAACAATGCTGGAGAGACTATTATTCGAGATTTCAAGATATATTACAGAGCAATAATTCTCAAAACAACCTGATGCTGGCACAAACACAGATATTTTGACCAATGGAACAAAATAGGAGACCCAAACAGAAGTGTACTTAACTACAGCCATCTGGTACTTGACAAAGATAACAAAAAAATATACACCAGAGAAAATATAGCATCTTCAACTATAAGAGCTATATGGAAGTGGAGCTGTCTGTCCATTGTCAAAATCCATTAATTTGAGATAGATCAAAGACTTCCAGGTATAGCCTGAAGCACTGAAACTGATAGAAAAAAATATAAGCGATACCTTACAAGATATTGTTGTAGAAAAGAAATTTCCTGAATGGGACTCCATTTGCTAAGAAATTAAATCCAGCAATAAACATGTGAACATTTATTTTCATAAAAGAAAAAAAACTTTGTATGACTAAGAATAAAGAAGTAAAGAGTAAACCCACAGAGGTAGAAAGAATCTTTTCCAGTTATATATTAGAAAGTATTTATATACAAAATATATAATAAATACTGTACAATCAATCAAAATGCAGAATTTTGTGACACTGACCCAATGGATACATCGAAAAAACATCCCACACCTATGGCTCAGGGAACATTACAGAAGAGAGAGTGGACATATTGTAAGAGCCAGAGGATTAAGAACTTTGCTGTGAGGTTCTGTTTTTATATAATGTTAGAAGCTAATGCATAAAGTGTCACCAACACGATTGTCAAAACATCAACAAACATGCCATGCCAATGTGAATGGGGACAAGCCTACAAGACCTCAACCTAATACAAAGAACTATAGGCAACTGAGAAAGCCTGGGAGTGGGAGAGGTGGTCTTCCCCAGGAAAGAGAACATCAATCAGTTGTCATTAAAAAAGAAACAATTCAGGAATCTATAAAGGTGATCCTAGCTAAGACTGCTAGCAGTGAGGAATATAGGAAGCCTGAAACAGCCATCTTCTGGAACCAAGAAAGACCTTCCAATGGAGAGATTGGGACACTAACTCAGTCACAAAACCTTAGTCCCACAATTTGTGCTGCCTACAAGATGTTCAGATCTAAAAGATGGAGCAAAATTTGAGGGAATGGTCAACCAATGACTGGCCCAAATTGGGACACATGCCATGATATTCTGTTATACTGGTAGACAGGAGCCTAACATAACTGCCATGTGAGAGGCTTCACCCAGCCGTGATGGAAACTAATACAGACACCCACAGTCAAACATTAAGTGGAGCTTGGGTAATGTGCAAGAGGGTGAGGAAGGGTTGAAGGAGCTAGAGAGGTCAAGGA
The DNA here is from genome assembly GCA_019843855.1 of Hylomyscus alleni. Lineage (NCBI taxonomy): Eukaryota > Metazoa > Chordata > Mammalia > Rodentia > Muridae > Hylomyscus > Hylomyscus alleni. The sequence goes on from JADRCC010539363.1 coordinate 13,355, forward strand.
CACACCCCAAAAGCCTACAGAATCAACAAACCTGGATCCAACCAGAGACATTGCAAGGGATGGACATAGGCCCTCAGCACATATGTAACCCTTGTGAATATGGGTTTTCACATTGAACTCCTAAAATGTCTGACTACATTGTTTGTCATTGGGTCCCTTACTCCTAACTATCCTGTCTGGTCTTGCCTCAAGAGAAGCACCTAGTCCTACTGTAACTTGATATGCTAAGACTGGTTGATATCCAGGGGAGGCCTTCACTTTTCTGATGAGAAAGGAGGGTACAAGGGGCAAGGAGGTAAGAAGGAAAGTAGGGAAGGGAAGTTTGGATCAGGATGTAAAGTAAATAAATCACTTAATTAGTAATAGTAAAAAGAAACAATTTTTGATGTTTTTATTGTAAGCTCAACATTTACTGGTTGTGGTATCTCTCCAGTTCAAACCAAGTTGACAATCTCTAAACTGAAAGAAGCAGAGCCTAAATTATACTTTATCTTGGTTGGCTTTAGCCACACAAGTAACCACTTACTTGTCTACCTCTGTGTTAGATCTAATATCTTGTTATTAACAGAGAAAAACATTTCAAAATTTAATAACCTAAATTCCACTGATCCACCTGTGACCTACTGAAGAGATTCTTCTATCTTGCTGCAACCCACTTTTATAATAGTCCTACTAATTTTCTCACATCTCTGCCATCCATGGGGGAAGCTTCTAACAGCTCCCACATCCTTCAGAGAAAACTGAAAATCGGAAGAGATCAATGAACCACATAGGGAGCTAGGCACCTTTATAATAGTCACAGATAACAATAACAGAAATCCCTGGGCTGCCCAAGTTTATACTAAACTATTCTATATAAATGAAGGGAGTGTGCTTAAGCTAGAAAAATAAGTATCTATTCCCTCCTCACTATGTTGCCTAAGTAATTTGTACCTCCTTTATAATTATAAAAATAATAAACACATTTGTTTTTTCCTATTTTTCTTTTATTGAAAATAGATTTTTAAATACAATATATTCCGATTATAGTTTCCCCTTTCCTAACTACTTCAAGATTCTGCCCACCTTCCATCCCATCTACATCCATCCTTTTTTATATTATCTCTAGAGAACAGACATCAGGAGAATAATAACAAATAAAGTAAGATAAAAATAAGTAAAACAAACAAGTCAAAATATGATGAAACAGAAGAAAACAAGCCAAATTAAAAGCAAAAGTTTTATAGACACATTCATGTTCCCTTATAGATGAATATCATAAAAATACACACTAGAAGTCATAATATATATATACACAAATGACACATAAGTTAAAAATAAATAAATAAATAAATAAAATTTATGACTAAACATTATGAGTCAAAGAACTTCCAATGATTCCACTGAGTTTCTTTTTACTTTTTTGCTTGATGCTATACCTTTATTTATTTTAAAATTATTATTATTATTATTATTATTATTACTACTACTACTACTACTACTACTACTACTACTACTACTACTACTATTTCTTATTCATTTTGCATCCTGCTCACAGCCACCTTCCTGGTTACCCACTCCCAAAGTCACTCCGCCATCCCTCATTCCCTTCTCTGGTTTGCTGGGACTTCTCTGGATATCCCCTCATCCTGGTTCATCAAGTCTTTGTGAGGCTAGGTGCATCCTCTACCATTGAGGCCAGACAAGGCAGCCCAGCTAGCAGAACACATCCCACATATGGGTAACATCTTTTAGGACAGTCCCCACCAACCCTTTTCCACTTGTTTAGGACTCACAGGAAGACCAAGCTGCATATATGCTTACAGAGGGCAGGGAGGCCTAGGTTCAGACTATATATGTTCTTTGGTTGGTGGTTTAGTCCCTGAGGGGCTGCAGCCTCTAAGGGGATAGGAACTCCACAGGAAGACCAACAGAATCAACTAGCCTGTACCCTTAGGACTCTCAGAAACTAAACTACCAACCAAAGAATATACATGGTCTGAACCTAGGCCTCCACATACATAGCATAATTTTCTTTTTAAGAAAATCTGGCTTTAAATACAATGAATATTTAAAAAAATGAAGCCTAGAAGCAGGCAGCTTTTGGGGCTCATTTCATAGTTTAGTGAGATCAAGGTAATGCTTTTGAGCTTTACTGGCTGTCAGTATTAAGGTCAAGAAGGAAGGAAGGGGAAGGGAAGAAGAGGAAACAGGAATTTCCTTCTGGCTTTCCAACTCTAATACCATGCTAGTAGACATCTGATTTATAGTATCCTTGGTCAGAGAAATGTGCTTGGCCTCTACCAATTGTAACAGCCTGTAAAATGAGTATTAAACTCTTCCAGCTTTCATAGAGGACGGTGTCAAATTAGAAGTGGAAA
>JADRCC010539384.1:0-10311 GCA_019843855.1 Hylomyscus alleni
TTTTTTTTTTTCTCTTAGCCACTCCCTCATTCTGTCCCTCTTTTATGGAGAGTTGAGCTTAACCTTTCCCTTGCCTTCAGTAGAGTCTTCCTTGCCATTACATACTATTTTTAGTAATGGGTAGGTGTGCACATCTTCATGTGGGTGTATGTCTCTTAGTATGGGTGCCCAAGGAGGCTGGACCTGTTGGACATCCCGGAGCTATAGTTTCAGACAGTGTGAGCAGCGCAGTGTGGGTGCTGAAGACTGAACTCTGGTCCTCTGGAATAGCAGCAAGTGCTCTTAACCACTGAACCATCTCTCCAGCCCCCTTCCTTGCCATTTCAACAAGTGTCAGGATAACTTCCTTCTCAGCATTGATTGTCATAGCACTTCCGGTGACATTGATTTCTCTACCAGAGCCTTGATAAATGTCTCCATTTCCGTATGGTTGAATTGTGATGAACTTAGGATCATTTGTTTCCAGTATTGCCAGATTATGTAAATTGGCCAGAAGAGCCATGTCCTGAATGTTCCCTTCAGTATTTTGATGTCATATTCTAGTAAAAGACAGGAGACCCCGGGGAATGGGAGATGAAGGTAGAAAAGCTCCAGGTAACCAGAAGCTACTGGGGAACCCAGCTTGGTCCATCTGCAAAATGAGCATGCACTGTTGTTTTAAAACAGGAGGGCTTTGGTACCTGTTCCACTCTGCCTCAGCCCTTGAGAGGGTAGCACTGAGGAGGCAGGAGGCAGGAGGCGGGAGACAGGAGGCCTGCTGTGGCTACAGCGTCTAGGTATGTGCAGAACCAGCAGGCGAAGTGCAACTAGAAATTGTAGCAGGGAGGTCACTGAACATGGTTTTAATTTCCAGAGCATTTTTGTAATTGGATTTTTATTATCTTTGCAAAAGACTGACAGAGATTTGCCTTGTTACTTTGAAAATCATGGGATGCTTGTGAAATATTTCATCTTAGCTCTGCTGAAGTCTTCTTCCATAGGGGACTGGAGAATTCTCTAGTGAAGCCGAGAAGCAGGCCTGCCACAGAGTCACTGAATGGGGTCACAGAGCACCGTGGTGCTGTTAGTGGTACTTGGCAGAGGACACCGTGTACAGAGGTCTTGAGCATTAGAGGGCCTGTTTGCCAAGGCAGTGAGGGAAGTGCAGTGTGAGAAAGGTGGTGTTCTCTCGGAATACCCTGAGCAGCTTGCCATCCTGGTCCTAAGAGCAGGGAGTTGATAAGTTACCATGTAACCTTTTGAGAAAATTTTGTTAGTAGCTGTGGTCAGTGAGGGGCTGGGAATTGGGTAAGGGAGGGGCCCTGGGCGTGGCTGGGACAACTGGTGCGAGCCTCACCTTTTGGGCGGCAGCACTGTCCACTTGGCATCCTTTGACAGTCATGCCTATGTCTCTCTTCCAGATCCTGCCAGGCCTATACATTGGCAACTTCAAAGGTGAGTTATGACTCTCTGCTTCTTTAAAGATGATAAAATACATTGTGTATCACAAAATGTACCGTCCTGGCTATCCACGTCCGGGTCAAAAGCCTTAAGTATCTTGTTCACATGGTTGTGTAACCATCATTACTATCTATTTCCAGAACTTTCCCCTCATCCCAGACCAAAAATCTGAGCCCCTGGCCCTCCAGAGCTCAGTGGATTGGGCACATGTGACTCTGGGTTTGAGTGTCTGACACTACTCTGGTAATATCTTTTTGAAGGACCCTAGAAGATCTGATTTCAAACTTATGGGACTTTATGCTATGTGTACAGATCACTGCCACAGTGGCTGTGGTTGTGGGTTTCCATTTTGGATGTCCAGTGATTTGAGGTCAGTATGCACCAAAGGACCACTGTCATCCAACCACACTGATGAAGGATTTCATGCCTGCTCAAACTGACAGCCGTGCTTCATGGGAGAGAGTAACCCTAGAGTAGTGCAGCCATGCAGACATAGTGTGATAACAGTGGAGAGCAGGCAGGTGCCACAGCAACTCTGGCCAAGTCTGACTCTTCCCTGTCTTCAGGGACCCAGCAGCCCACTGGGTCACGTGTGGTAGAGTGGGCCTCCTTCTTCACAGATTTACAGTTTTATCTTCAAACCACAGTCTAAAATGGTAAGCTGTTACAAAATCTCTTTTATGGGTAATGAAACATAAGTTAATTGTGGTCATAGTTTCACAACTCTGAGTGTCCTAAAACCCACGGGCATATATGTATACTCTTACAAGGATGAATCTCATGTGAGTCATACTTTTACTTGACCATCGTCAAAAGGATGAAGCATTGTGTATTATAGCATAATAAAGTTAAATAACAGTTAAAAATAGTTCATTAAATATATTATCCCTCCATATCTGTAGGGGCTAGCTCCAGGACCCCTCACAGAAACCAAAAACCAAAAATCAAGTTCTTTATTTAAAGCGATATGGCATCCATACAGGACCCCAGTGTGTTTCCCCTGCACCGAAAGCATCTCTGCAGGACTACCTAACACAGGGTGCATGCTGTGTGAGACTTGCACTGTATTGTTTATGGAAAAATGACCAGAACAAATGTTTATATATGGTCAGTCCAAATGCAATTTTTTTCATGTATCTTTGATAGAATTTTGGTTGAACCTCTAGATATAGATCTCCTGGATACAGGGAGGCAACTTTGTATGAAGTCAAATAATGATTGCTAAAATGCAAATCTTTTAGAAGTGGAAGATCATCATGTTAGGTGAAACAGCCAGACTCAGGAATACAAGTGTATCCTGTCACACAGAAATGAGATACAAGGAGAAGGGGGTTAGCAAAGAGAATCGAGATGAAGCACACATCAGCAGTGGGGAGTGGGTTAAATATGATTAAAGTACTTTATATACGCATCAGATGTCAGAATGAAACTCCTTATTTTGTGCAAATGTTATCTGCCAGTAAGTTTTTCTTAAAGTTTAAATTCTGATAGACTTGGGATCTGGAAGAGCCCAGGATAACGGTGGCACGAACCCACTCCATCAGGCTTTCTGTCCCCTGTGGGCTCCAGTGGCTTCAGCCTTGTCTGCATGCCTAAACTGCAAATGCAGGAGGAAATTGTGACATCTATATTGATGGACTGTGTGGGTGACCGTGTGGGAGGGTTCCTGATTCACCCCTTTTATTTTAATCTCATTTTTTTATTAATGTGTTTGAGGAGATGGGGAATTGTGTGTGGACATTCATGCTATGCTGCCAATGAGGAGGTCAGAGGTCACCTTTGAGGCTTTGGTTCTCTCTTACCTTTGCAAGGGCTCCAGGGATTAAGCTCAGGCTGTCAGGCCTTCAAGGCTTATGACTCGATCTGCTGAGCCATTTAGCGACCCCTTCCCCTACACAGTTCTTTCTTCTGTTTGTGTTGGTCAGCTCTTTGTTACTATTACAAATGTCTGGAGTTATCAACTTAAAAAGAGGAACGGTTTACTTTACTTTGTGTTGGGGAGGTTTCAGTCCACAGTCAGTTGGCCCATTGCCGTTGTAACTGTGGCAGCACATCTGTTGGGAGTGTTCAGCAAGAAGATTCTGTTTGCCTCATGGTAGCAGAAAGTGAAAAGACTAGTGTCCTGTTATCTCCTTCAAGGACATGGCTCAACAAATCACCCATTGACGGACCCGCCCCCTTCCAGTGGCACTAACTTCAGGATCAAGCCATTAATGCATGAGCTTTTGGAAGGCATTCTGCACTACATTCTGTGGGACGATGTGATTCAAGGCTGTATTACCCCAGTCTATTACAGTGATGCAGGGTTGTGGTTGATATCATTGTGTGTGAAGGATAAAGCTGCTTTTCAGGATGGAATCTGAAGCTTCAGTGGATGAATCAGTAAGGAGAATCTTCAGACTAAAAACAAACTTAAACATCATTTAAAAAACTTCAACATCTGACACTGCAGAAAAGTTTGAACATTGGTCCTCAGGTTTTGCCCTATTCCAGGACTTGTTGGGAATGTGCATGATCTAGTTTGACTGGAACCTAAGAACTAGCCTCTCTGATGTGCCTCCCAGAGAGGTTGTATGTGACAAACCCTTAGACACACACAGGCACAGGCACCCTGGAGTATAGACATTCTCTCATTAGTCCACATCTCAATCAGCCTGTTTAGTAAATATCCCACCATATACATTTCTGGCTATACGTGTTTGTACAGAGTTAAATTTGGTGCAGGCCCGGACAGTTTCCCATGTCATCAGATCTTCTCAAGGAACAACATGGAATACTTGCTTTTTGGTCCTTTTTTTCTTGTATCCCTTTGAGGAGGTTGGCCAGGGCCAAGCACTCAACTGAGTGAGCCTTCTTTCTTGTTGAACTGTTTTGGTGATGAACTGAGATTTTAAACTAAGAGCATGTGAAAGTTAGTCTTCTCCTACAGGTGGGAACATTAGAAGGGAATATAATTTTGGTGTCATAGTTTTGTATGAAGGTAATTTAATAGACAGTTGATAATTCTATGTGGAATTTCTGGATTTTCTACGTTCTGGATTTTTGTTGGTTTGATTTTGCCGTAACGTGGATATAGCTATTATAAACCATAGTCCTGTCTCAAGCTTTACCTCTCTCAGGGTAAGGACTATCCATCCATTGTACTTCTCTGTCTTCTTCAACAAATGGGTTCTTGGACTTTACATTCAACTTAAGGAATCAGTAGGAGGTAACTGCTTGTTTGTTTTTTTCAATAAACATGCTTAATATATATGTCTCGTGTGAAAACATACTAGTGTACTATACTACATCTTGTATTTCTTTTAACAGCTTTCCTAATTAAAATGTTTTCTGAGTACAATACTTGATCTCAAAAGTTTTATCAGGCAAAAATAAATTAAGACAAAATAAATAAAAGCAAAAGTCCTAATTTCATCAGTCTAGATTATTCTGGATATGATCACTTACAAAGTTTTAAGAAAAAAAAATCTGCAAGTTATGTGCTGTTTTCTGCCTAGACTGTAAGAGTGGTGAACTCATAGAGAATATTAAAATGTCCATCTCTTATCTTTGATGGCAGATGCAAGAGATGCAGAACAGTTGAGCAGGAACAAGGTTACACACATTCTTTCTGTACACGACACTGCCAGGCCCATGTTGGAGGTAAGAAAGAACTGTGTGTATGTCTGTCTGTCTCTGTGAGTGTGTGTATATTTATAATCTGTGGTAAGTGCACATGATATTAATGAAAGCAGCCATATTCTGACACTAGTATATATATATTCCTGTGGTCACGGGACAGATTCCTTTTGTATTGGAGTTAAATGCTTGGCCCACTTGAGGCCATGCTGTGTCCTAACAGAGGACGTCCTTATTGTACTTCTGCTGCATTGCTTGCTTGACTCTTTTTTTCTAAGTGCCCCCAAATAAACAGACATTGCATTTCCTTTTAAATACTAAGAACATTTAAAACACAATTTATTGCCTAGTGGTAGGTCATAACCTATACTTCCAGGACTCAGGCAAGAAGATGGTTTTGAGTTCAAGACCAACCTGGGCTATATAGTGAATTCCAGCCTGGCTTAGGCTACAGAGTGAGACCCTGTGTTAATAACTAATTAGTTAATTAAAATTTAGGCTGATGGCATCTTGGTGGTAGAGTAGCCTAGCACACATGAAGATCTAGGTTGCATCTCTACAACTACAGGAAAAAAAAAAACAGCTGAATAAGCTAAACCTATTGCTGTTTTCAAAATTATTTCTGCTGTAGTAGGATTGTAACAAATTCAAGGTGCTCATTTCCTGACGCTGTTTGCCACAAAAGTTCTTGTACCAAGAGTAAAGGACAGGAAAGCAGACAGGTCACCCCTGTGATTTTCCCAGACCTGGTCTGAATGGACTACATCAGTAGAGAGCTCTTGTGTTTTAGGTTTGGGGAGTAAACAGGGTGTGTCTGCTTGTACACTAATTCCAAAAACATCTTCAATTTTACACTGATGGACGGTTTGAACTGTTGGTCAGGAGCAAAATCTATTTCTGTTTCTGCCCAGGTTAACCTTGTTTTAGCAAACAATGCCTGTGTGGTTGTGATACATGTTTTTTCTATTTTAGGGTGGGGTGTTAGGAAGGGAGGGGTACTTATTCTGAAACAAAGACTCCTGGTTCAAGCTGTTTTCATTGAAAGTCATATGCAAGAATAGGTTTTGTGTGTGTGTGTGTATGCACGCGTGCGCGCACGCTCGCGTGTGTGTGTATGTACATATGTATGTATGTATTTTCCTTGGCTTTGGAGCTTCCAGGTTTGAGCCAGTACAGAACAAGCTAAAGTACGTAGATGAGGACGGAGACTGAGAAGCAGTCGGTAAGCCTGCAGCACATGGCCACCACTGCCCAGCTGTCCCCACCTGTCTTCCCAGCTGTCCCCACCTATCTTCCCAGCTGGAGGCTCACACTTCCTTGCTGACTCCACGGCTGTTTGCTAGGGCGATGTGTTAGCCTCAGTGGGGATGACAGCATTTTTGTTTGTTTGTTTGTTTGTTTTTCTTTTTGAGTCCAACAGTTACTTTGAAAATAGTTATTTCTGTTTTAACTAATTAACTAATTAACTAAATTAATAAAACAATATTGTTTAATCTGTTAATGATAGTTTGTATTTAAAATATAGACATATTAAACTACAAAGTGGTCATGACTGACTGCCTCTTAAATCGCATGATGAAGCTTGAGGTCTCCTCTATTTTAATAAATTGCATAGCAGTCCTTCCCACCCTCCCCATCCGGGTCTGCCTTACTATTGTGTACTAATTTTGGTGGAACACATTGTCGAATGCAAGGTCTTGAAGTATTAAACGTGAGACAACTCCTGCCGTTCTGTCACACATAGAAACTCTGGCTGGAATGGAAAGTAAAACAGGTGGGATTGTAACCCAGGTATAAAGAAGCTACTGTGTGTATGTGAGTCCTGGAGCTCAGGGCAGACTGTGGGCCTCCATTCTGAGCACATTAAGTGTCCACCGTATTCTGTGTACTTTGTTTATAGGGACAAACTGCCTTTACGAAGACAAGAAGGGCATGGACAGGGAAGTTGCCATGCCCCCTTGTTTCAGTTGTTACATTTTCCCCGACATCATCCTCCCACACCTACAGTTGTCCTGCCTGTGCTTTCAGAGTCCTCAGAATGGTGTCATGGCCATTGGATACTATCATTGCTCAACTTGGTAGTAAGTGCTTGTGTTTACTAAAGGTTACACTGCAGTTTTATAGCGTAGTGTGGTTTAACATTGCCCATCTTACTGCATTCATTTGCTATGTCATAGGTGACTCATTATTGTGTGTCTATAAAGCTGCTTAACAGCCTCTCCAGCTACATGTATGGGGAGTTTTGTAGAGTGATGTGTACACAGTAACTAAGTTACTGGAATTCCAGATGTTTAGGGATTTTTGTTTAGCCATCTTCTCTCTGAAATTCCAGATTCAGCTCCACCTTCCAAGTTCAAACCCATGGCCTAACCAATCGGGAGAGTAGGCTGGGAGTTAGTAGTGTGTTGTCTTCCACAGTTCTGGGTTCTACTGGCCCTGATCCTTGAAGGGAATGGGGAAGGAATTTTCAGAGGACTCCAAAGCCAGACATATTTATGAAACTCCCCTAGCTTAATCTGGGCAGCCTTTCTCTGGGATGAACAGGAGGTAAGAAGGTGCTCTCTTCCCCAAATGATAACATCCAGACAGGATTTCTAGAAGCAAGGCTGCCAGGCAGCCATATATGGGGCTCTGTAGTGTGAATACTTCTAGGGTCACGTCAGTAAATCTCAGAGTTTTAAAGCATTGAAGTTCTTGCCATCAAGGCCTGTGGTTAGGGTCTTCAGACCAACTTCCAGTGCAAGAAAGGGCAAGTCAGAGCATGTGGTCACATCTTTGAACCTGCTTCAAGAATTGATGAGCAGATTCTCTGAGGATAAGCTGCTATGGGAATGTGATGTCATGCTCTGGGAAACTAAGGTGAGGGAATTTAGTATGTCATAGGCTCCTGAGAAAATCCTGGTTGGGCTGAGAGGATTAAACCTTTACAAGTTGCAGTGTAGACATATGCTCAGTCTCTCTGAACAAGGATCTTGTGAGCATGCTTGTTGATATGGTACATGATCTCCAGACTCGTGGAACTATATTATCTGAGTGACCAAAGAGTACTCAAGCATCTGCCATGCCAAGGCCAGAGGAGACAGTACCCAGACCCTGCCCCTGAGACTGCCTTTGTGCAGATTGTGCCTCTCCAAATTGATTTACGCTCATGGCTATGAGAGTTGCTTAGGTAAAAGGAAGGCTCTGTAGTTTTAGTCCTGTTGAACATATATCCTTTCTGGGTATAGCAATCTGTTTTCTGTCACAATTCCAGACCAGCACAAAGTCCTAGACTGCATCCACCACACAGGTCAGTTGAAACATGCTTAGTTGGTTTTCATTATGAAATACAGATTTTATTTTTCAACTAAATAAGAAGCTTATGCTTTATTAGATTTTAGTTTGACTACATATAACACCCTTATTTGGTTGATTTTGGAGAACGTTTCGAGTAGCACTTGAAGTGTCTAAGATTCCTACCACCATGCCTGAAGGGAAAGGCTGGAAGTCACTGTTCTCAGGCCATCAAAGTGGCTGAGCCACTGTCTTTGGTCATCAAGTGGAACCAGGTGTTTCTAATGACACAGGGTTTGTGCGGCCTCTCATACATGGAATAAGACAGTCCAGGGAGAAAAGCCTGGAGCTCCACGTGCTGTCCTTCAGAAGAGGCCTGAGTAGGTCTTCTAGAATAAAGACACTTTGATTGCTTGCTTATTGAAATTCAAGAACAATTCTATTAGTGTTTAGAAGAAAAATCACCCAGTATAGGCAAGCTACAAATCTCAGTAACTGCCTCCAGGGGGAGAATGGTAGAGAGAAGGAAAAAGCTACACCGGTGTGCTGGAATGGAACTCAGACATGAGACAGACAAGCAGGCGCAGCTTTAGGGCAAGAGTAGGAGTGTCAGGGAAAGCGGCGTGGAAGCTGCAGCAAGAAGACGAGGAGAAGCCGGCTTTTCTGAGTAATTCAGAAAACATCTGAAGCTGTACAGCTGTAAGCTGTTGTGCTGTGGAGAGGAACTCTGGGAAGGAACAGTATCTCATTAAAGGACTGCTTCTTCTGCTTATTTCTAAAGTAAACCTGCCTTCCCATGAGTGGTGTCTTCACTACGGAGTTAGCCAGGACCAATTGGACTATTAGGTCTCTACCCAGACCAGAGATTCTGTTCTCCTTACCAAAGGGCCTTCACCGCTACTCTAACATCCCCCAACCCCCAACTCTGTCCTACATCTCTGAGGAAGTAACCCTAAAATAATTTAGGGACCAAGTCAGGCTCAAAGCAGAATGAAGACCTTCAAAAACATAAAAAGAGCTGAAGAGATGGCTTGGTTAGTAAAGAAGGCTTGAGTTCGGACCTGGATAAAAAATACCAGGTACCTCAGTGCATGTGTGTAACCACAACACTGGGGAGGTAGAGGCAGGAGGATGGCTTGTTCACCAGCCAGTTTAGCTGAACCAGTAAGCTCCAGGTTCCCTAGAGACCCTGTCTCAAAAAGTAAGGCGAATAGTCATTAAGACACCTAACATTGATCTCTGGGCTCTACTTGCACACACGTTCATGAACAAACATGGGCACACATTTCACACACAAAAATAATGCAGCACATAAATTTAGGAACCTTACACACTAGGAATCCCAACTCTCTCTCCCTCTGAGATTCTAAGGAGCTATAATTCCCTTTCTATTCCCACTGCCTTCTTCCCTGTCTCTATCTCTGTCTCTCTCTGTCTCTCTCTGTCTCTCTGTCTCTCTCTCTCTCTGTGTGTGTGTGTGTGTGTGTGTGTGTATGTGTGTGTTGTTAGAAATCAAACCAGATTCATGGCTTCATACATGCTAGGCAGGGACTCTAACACTGAGCCACGCCCCCCAGCCCAGCTACTATCTTTTATCTGACAAATCTCAGCAGAATTGGGTTCCTATAGGTGATCTCTCCTGATTCCATCATTGTAAAACTAAAAAGTCCAAAGTCCCCATGGCTGGTTTAGGTGGTTTGATGAGAAGCTAGTTCTTCTGTCCTAGGCCACAGATGTTTTCCCAGCATGCTCCTTGTCCCAGTCCTTTGCTGCAATGGCTGATGCTTCTGATGTCAATATCTATAGTTATTTCTACATTAGAGAAGGGGTGTGCCCATTGAGCTCTCCCTAGCAGTTGTGGGAGTGTACCTGTTCCCAGTACCAGCACAATTTTATTTTTAAGCATGTATTAATTGTATAAACGAATGGATTTCATTGTGATATTTCCATGCCTGATTATAATACACTTTGATAATATTT
>JADRCC010539392.1:0-10299 GCA_019843855.1 Hylomyscus alleni
TAGCTAATTTAAAAAATGATTATTACTAGCCTATAATAACTATACAAAGCATTGACTTTCATTTTAACATATATATTTTAACATTTTCATATATGCATATAATGTACTTTGATAAAAAATTTCCTTCTATTTTCTTTTCTTATCCCTCTTTCTCTATTCCTCTTTTCTCCTTGTACCTCTCTGATAGTCTCCTTTCACATCCTATCCTGAGGGCAGTGGTTAAGTCACCCTTTAGACATGCATCAGAAAGCAATGTTTCTTTAGTAGCCTGCCAGGGGCAGCAGGCTGGGCATCAAGGGTTCCACTCTCAGCCTTTGTTATGCTTAGCAAACATTCTGTTTCCTTTACCCTTGATTTTCGCATAGAGAGAGAACATGGAGTGCTTGTCTTGTGAGTCTAGTTTATTTTGTTTAACACCAATATCCCTAGGTCCATTTGTTTCCTTGCAAATGGTACAATTTGTTTTTTTGTTATAGCTGAATACTTTCTTATGTGTGTATACTACATTCTCTTTATCCAATCATCTATTGTTGGGCACTCAGACTTGTTGTGTATGTTGGCTATAGTGAATAGTTCCAAAATAGACATAGATATGCAGATATGTCTATTGTATGATGACTTTTATACCTTTGGCTATATATTCAGGAATAGCAAGGCTGGGCTTTATGGTGGCTTTACAAAGACTCTCCATGCTGATTTGCCTAGTGATTGGATTAAGTTACACTCCCAACAAGTTCCCTTTTCTTCATATTCATGTCATCAATTTTCTTCTTTTCTTTCTCCCCCCGCCCCCTCTGAGACAGAGTTTCTCTGTAGCTTTGGCTGGCTTTGAGTTTGCAGAGATCTACCTGCCTCTGCCTTCAGAGCGTAGGGATTAAAGGCATGTGTCACCATGTTTGGCTGCTGCTTGTTTTCTTGATGATAGCTATTGCGATTGGAGTGAGATGGAATTATGAGTTTTTATTTGTATTTCTGAAATGGCTAATGATATTGAATACCTGTCATACATTTATTGGTAGCCTGTACTTGTTCATCTGTAAAAATGTCTGGTCAGTGAATCTGCCCACTTTCTGACTGGATTATCTGTTCTTTTGATAGTTAATTGCTCTATCTTTTTTTGTGTGTGTATCCCTTGTTAGATGAATTGCTGGCAAACATTCCTTCTCATTATGTAGACTGCTGCTTCCTTTGCAGTTCAGAAGTATGTCGATTCGATGTAATGTCACTATCACATTTCCTCAGCGGTTGCATTTTATTACATTAAGGTCTCAATTGATGGGCTCAGTGTTGGGCTGCCATTTTTAATATGTTACAGAGAGGCTTGCTGGAGAAAGGTCTCACATAGCCCAGGCTGGTTTTAAACTTGCTGTATCTTGAATCGGATCCTCCTGATCCTACATCCAAGTTCTGATACAACAGGCGTGTGCCGCTACACTCAATTTATGTGAAGCTGGGGATAGAACTCCGAGAGTGCTGGGTGCATCCTACCGAGTGAACCATATCCTGGCTCGTTTCCGTGCCGTACCTGTGCAGGCCAGTTTTCTTGGTGCTGTTTGTTAAGGCTGTCTACAACCCCTAGAATTTGGGTATTGTTCCTTTTTTGAGAGTTGCTCAGATGTCCGTAGCTGTGCAGACTAATTTATGGATCCTCAGGTTTTTTTTTTTTTTTTTTTTTTTTTTGGTTTTTTGAGACAGGGTTTCTCTGTATAGCCCTGGCTATCCTGGAGCTCACTTTGTAGACCAGGCTAGCCTTGAACTCAGAAATCCGCCTGCCTCTGCCTCCCAAGTGCTGGGATTAAAGGCGTGCGCCACCACCGCCCCGCGGATCCTCAGTTTTTAAGTTTGATCTTATTCACTTTTTATTAATGTCATTTGACTTCATTAGTCCACTCCTGTCTTCCCTACCCCTGTCCTCCCTGTTCTCCCAGCTTTCAGTAGCCACCTGTTCACCTTCATGTCACATGTGTTCTTCGACCTTTCTCTAATTCCTCAACATATCTTTTCCCCTTTCTTGGTCTCTTTTCCAACTTCTAGACCTATGCCTGAATTCACACCCTCATCTGTACATCTGTACATATGCCTTTCTACCTGTACATATGGGAACATTAAAAGCTAGAATCTCCATTGTGTATTTCTACCACATTTTTATTATTCTTTTACTGGTTGATGGAAATCTAGGCTGTTTTCATTCCCTTACTATTGTGGTTGAAGCAAGACATATAGTTGCCCAGATGTCTCTGTGTAAGATATGGACTTCTTTGGGTAGACACCTAGGAGTGGTGTAGCTGGGCCCTATGGTAGTGCTAGTATGACTTTTGAGAAACCTCCAGGATGATTTCCATAATGACTGTAGCAGTTCATAGTCCCTCCAGCAGTGACTGTATGCTGTCTGTCATTATAACTCTGTAGCATAAGTTGAGGTCAGATATCAAGATCTCCAGTAGTGTTCTTTAAGTTCATGCTTGCTTCGGCTGTCTGTGGCCCATATACATTATTTTTAAAGATTTGTTTATTTGTTATATGTGAGTACACTGTATCTATCTTCAGACATACCAGAAGAGGGCATTAGATCTCATTACAGTTGGTTGTGAGCCACCATGTGGTTGCTGGGATTTGAACTCAGGACCTTCGGAAGAACAGTCAGTGCTCTTAACTGCTGAGCCATCTTTCCAGCCCCTATATACATTTTTGTGTATACATTGAGTCCATATCTTTTCTAGGTTTGTAAAGAATGTCATTGGGCATTTGATGGTAATTGCATTGAATTTGTAAACTTCTTTTGATAATATAACCATATTCACAATTTAATTGTACTAGTCCAGGAACATTGCGTTTCTTCTTATATTTCTTATAATTTAATTATTATTTTTTTAGTGGTTTGAAGTTTTCATTGTAGAGGAATTTCACCTAATGGAGGTTTCTAACTTTGTTAGGTTTCTTTCCTTCCTTGAGGTACAGTGAGTGTGATGTTTTTCCTAATTTCATTCTCAGAAAGTGGATGACTGGAACATAGAGAAATTACCGATCTTTATCCGATGACTTTGTATATTGCATATCTTGCAACTTCACTGGAAGTGTTTATCAGCTCTAAAAGTTTTCTGGTGGCAGACTGAACGTGTGTATGTGTGTATGTGCTTGTGAGTATGTAGAAGTATGTATATCTATGTGTGTATATGTGTGTGTGTGTATGCTTGTGTGTGTGTGCAAATGTGTATGTGCATGTGTATATTGTGTGTGTACCTACACCTGTGTGTCTACAAGCACTTGTGTGTTTGTTGCATGTTTGTATATATGTGATTGCGGGTGTTCAAGGGTGAATGTGCATGTGAATGCATAAGCACATATGTGTTTGTGTGCTTGTGTGCATGTGTATATGTATGTGTGTGTGTGCCTGTGTATATGTGTGTGTTGGTCAGATATTGATGCCATGTGTCTTTTGCTATAGCTCCCCACCTTATGTTTTTTTTTAATTAATCAACCATTCCTGCCGTTTACATCTCAAATGATATCCCCCTTCCCCTCCATCCATCCACCCTCTCCCTCCTCTCCTTTGCCTCTATGAGTCCATCCTATGTTTTAATACAGGGTCTTTCTTGGATTCAGGTAGGTTGGGCAGCCGGAGAAACTGAGGGCTGTGAGGACTGTTTTATACGGCTGTTGAGGATTGAAATTCCTCATGCTTTCATGGCAAGTTTACCAACTAAGTTCTCTTCCAAGCCCTATGCACCTTCTGTTCTAATTTATGGTGTCTTCTGCGCTAGGTCCATGGTGTTTTTGTGACTTCTGTGGCTCTGTAGTGTGGTTTGCAGTTAGATATTGTGATTCCTGCAGCATTATTCATTTTGCATAAGGCCTTCCATATATCCTGGAGAGAAGGGTGGGAGTGCTAGTAGGCTTGGCTCTTTGTAGTCTCTTGTACTTTTATTGTGACAACTGTTATTGCATCCTCCCCCTTGAATTAATACTCCCTTGTGTTCACAGAAGCCATAATGGCACAGCTCAGCACACACGCCCTTTGTACACAGACCCCATCTTACTCCCCATCTTATTCTGGTTTTCTTTTCATTGTCTCTTCACTTGGACTCAGAAGACCCACCTCTCATCTCCTCACCTTAGGAGTGTCCTTCCTCAACCCTCAGTGTGATGTCTCATGGTTCAGTTCAAATGCTGTTCTATTCTTCCCATTGGAAGATAATCTCCTTTTGGGGGACTTTTTCCATACAGCATTCTGGCTTTCAACATGTGCTTTCTTGGAGTCGAGTTGTATGAATATTTGCATCTGTCTAATAATTGGCTGTGGATTCTCAAGGAAGGTTCTTGCTCATGTCTCGTCTCATGCATATAACTAGGCTGTGACACACAGGAAACCTTTACATTTTCTGAATCATCCGGTTTCCTTACTGGCAACCCTCATCCCCCAGGACATAGGGAGGAACCACTTGCTTTAAGCAGTTCCTTGGCACTCTTTTGTTTGTCCCGGACTCACCACTAGGAAAAACATCTCCCCTTCGCATTTCCACTCTGCCTTTTCTCCAGTCTTCCTAGAGACTTCTTTCATTGTTCAGCTCCCTCCTGCCAGCTTTGCTTTCTCAAAGTTCAGAATAGCCCCTGTATGTACTAATCCTTGGACCTGAGCACCTTCTGCCTTGTGCAGCTCAGATGGTACATGTAGTCATTTAATTAGGCAAGGCCCCCTGTTGGGGGACTCACTCATCTCCAAATTTTTTTTAAAGATTTATTTATTATTATATGTAAGCACACCGTAGCTGTCTTCAAACACACCAGAAGAGGGCGTCAGATCTCATTACAGATGGTTGTGAGCCACCATGTGGTTGCTGGGATTTGAACTCAGGACCTTTGGAAGAGCAGTCAGTGCTCTTAACCGCTGAGCCATCTCTCCAGCCCCCATCTCCAAATTTTTTAACCCAGAATTGCTCCTGCCTAAAGGAAATACAGAGACAAAGTGTGGAGCAGAGACTGAAGGAAAGGCCATCCAGAGACTGCCCCACCTGGGGATCCATCCCATATACAGACACCAAACCCAGACACCACTGCAGATGCCAAGAAGTGCTTGCTGACAGGAACCTGATATAGCTGTTTCCTGAGAGGCTCTGCCAGAGTCTGACAAATACAGATTCGGATGCTCACAGTCAACCATTGGACTGAGCATGGGGTCCCCAATGGAGGAGTTAGAGAAAGAACTGAAGGAGCTGAAGGGGCTCACAACCACATAGGAAGAACAACAATATTAACCAACCAGACTGACTCTCTAGAGCTCCCATGGACTAAACCACCAACCAATGAGTACATTTGGAGTGACCCATGGCCTCAGTCGCATATGTAGCAGAGGATGGCTTTTTCTGGCATCAGTGGGAGGAAAGGCTTTTGGTCCTGTGAAGGTTCTATGCCCCAGTGTAGGGGAATGCCAGGGTGGGGAGGTTGGAGCAGGTGGGTAGGTGGGTGGGGGAGAATCCTCATAGAAGCAGGGGGAGGGAGATGGGGGGATGGGGGATAGGGGATGGAATGGGGGGTTTCTGGAGGGGAAACTGGGAAAGGGGATAACATTTAAAATATAAATAAATAAAATATCCAATAAAAAAGAAAAAAAAGAATTCAGAATTTTTAGCTGAAAGGCTTTTTATTACTATTTCGATCTCTTCATTTGTTATGGGTCTCTTTAGGTTGTCTACTTTTCCTGGTTTAATTTTGGTAATTTGGCTGAACCTAGAAATTCATCCATTTATTTTAGGTTTTCCAGATTAACCGAGTACAGGTTTTTAAAACACTCCTCTTTCTTTTGGTTAGTTGTGCCAAAGATCTGTCCATCTTGTTTACCTTCTCAAAGAACCAGTTTTTTGATTCACTGATTCTTCTTTTCCTGCCAATTTTATGTTTTATTGCATTGTGGTCAGATAGGATTCAAAGAAGATTTTAATACTTTTGAATTTGTAAAAATTTGTTTTGTGTCCCAGGATGTGGTCTATTTTAGAAAAAGTTCCAGGTGTTGCTGAGTAGAATGTATATTCTTTGGTCTTTGGGCAAAATATTCTGTGGATATTTGTTAAGTACATTTGTTGTAATATGTCAACTAATTTTGATGTTCCTCTGTTAATTTTTTCTCAGATTACCTGACTGCTACAGATGGTAGGATAGTGAAATTATCTATTATTATTGGGTTGTTGTTAATCTATGTCTTTAAAGTCAGTAGTACGTTTTATGAAATTGGGTGTATTAGAATTTGATTCATGTGTGTTTAGGATAGTAATATCTTCTTGGTTAAGTGATCCCTTGATTATGCCCCTCTTTTTCTTTTCTTTTCTTTTTTTTAAAAGATTTATTTATTTATTATATGTAGGTACACTGTAGCTGTCTTCAGACACCCCAGAAGAGGGCATCAGATCTCATTACGGATGGTTGTGAGCCACCATGTGGTTGCTGGGATTTGAACTCAGAACCTTCAGAAGAGCAGTCAGTACTCTTAACCACTGAGCCATCTCTCCAGCCCCCTTTTCTTTCTTTCTTTTTTTTTATTAATCATTCCATTCATTTATATCCAAATGATCTTCCACTTACTGGCTACCCCTCCACAACCTCCCTATCCCATATCCACCCTCTCCCCTTTGCCTCTATGAGGGTGCTCTTGCACTCACCCATTCACCCTCTCCCTCCCCACCACTCTATCATCCCCCTAGCTGGGGCATCAAACCTCCACAGGTCCAAGGGCCTCCCCTCCCATTGCTGTCAGGCAAGGCTATCCTCTGCTACATATGTATCTGGAGTCATGGATCCCTCCCTGCACACTCCTTGGTTGGTAGTCTAGTCTCTGGGAGCACTGAGTGGTCTGGCTAACCTATGTTGTTCTTCTTATGGGGTTGCAATCCCCCTCCGTTCCTCCTGGACCTAACCTTGCTCTGTCACAGGCTGATCCTGGACTCAGGAATTTGTCTGCCTTTGTAAGCATAAACCAAAAACACTTACATTGGGTTTCCTGCAATTTCCTGCAATAACCACTCCCTAAGTTTCTATATTTCCTTCTTTAGTATGTTTCTGAGAAGTCAGTTCATAGTGTAGCTGCCTCCATTCCTTTAGATTTGTGAAGCTCCTCATATAATTCACATTGCATCCTTATTTTTACATAATTGAGAAATTATATATTTTTCAACTCATATGTTTTGAACTCAAGACTTTTCCACAGTTTTAAGGGCTGTACTAAAGATCCCAGTGTTTACCATTTTGCTGAGACATTAGCCACACCTTTGCCTCCTGGACTCCATGTTATCTGGTTATCATGGAGTCCTTAACAGGGAGGATGTTCCTTAAAGGAGGAATGTAAAATACGTACATTATACAAACAAACTTTATGCACACAGCAGCCATCGACACTCTTGGAGGCTTACGTCTGCTGGCCCTGTCCCAGGGCAGGAACCATGTCAATATGTGCCCACCAAGGCCATGCTGGATTCTGCAAGATCTGGACACATAGACTTCTTTTGTTAGTTCTAAGTCTAATAGGGACAGAGTAGGTTGGGACAAGAAGAGATATATTCAGAAGAGTTGAACCAAGGGGTTGGAAATGGCTTGGGTGAAATGAAGTTAGGTGGACAGACAACTGGTGTACAGCATGTGCCTCCTAGATCAAGCCTGGAGTACTGGGGTAGATCTGGATGGGTATAAGGGTTTGATGTGGCATGGGAAGGGCTTGGGCATTGGGAAAATAGGTAAGGCAGGTCCTGGTAGAATTCTAGAGATCAGTTGTGGCACAGAGAGTGGAGGATAGACTCGACCCGAGTACTGGATGTGGAGTCTGGGCTACATCTAGCTGGTTGGGGAGAAGGCATGGGTAGAAGGGTCAGGGAGACTCCTTGTTCTAGACCCTGGAGAAGGAAATGGGAGTTCTAGTTGTGTGTACAGGTTGGATGTAGTGCAGAAGGGACTTGGGGGTGCTCCAGGGCCTTTGGTGGCTTCTGGTTTACTTATTGTTTCTTCTTGTAGAGGAAGTTAGTATCCCCCTCATCAAAGTTGCCCTTCAGGCCCAACACTACCCAGGCAGTACCCTGCCTGTCTGTAGGTAGCCACAGATAGCCCCTGAGAGCCATCCTATTGTACCACTGACACAGAATGAATGATTTGAGACCAGGGTGCCAGGAAGTCCAAATCCAGACGGCTCCCAGGTGGTAGGTAAGGAGCTACAGACAGACGATTCTGCAATCACTGGGCCCACACCAAGTCTTTGATGACTAGCCACCCTGAAGGCCACCTTCAGCCCTGCCTGCACTTTGGGCTACTCCTGCATCCGTGTAGAGGGCTCTTCATCTACCTGGCTTCTGAACTCTCATCCCGAAGCTTCGGTAAGTCCGCACATTTCTCCCATACTTACCTGGGCATCTCTGCTCAGAATCTCTAATTGCTGGGAAACTTGACATTCCAAGCTAAGAAAGCTGCTTGTCCCTTTCTTGTCTCTGGCTTCAGTTCTCCAGTCCTTCCACTTCCCCTGGGTGTTGTTGAACATACCGTTGCCCTCGTTTCACTTCCCACTGAAACCTCATCCCAAGACTTGGAGGTGTTATATCTCAGGAGTTTCCTGTTGCCTGGCTCTACCTCAGGCATCTCCTTGAAGTCTACCTTTGTAGACAATAACCCTTTGTAGAAAATAACAGGCTTTTCCAAGCACCACACTATGCTATGGACGTTATAATTATTGGCTTTTTTGGTCTGTCTCCCTTACTGCATTATTAATCTGTTAACTCATCACTAGATAAGTTTTGCATATGGGAGATGGATAAACATTGGCTAAACACAGCAAAGACTGTGTTGGTTTTAATAGAACGTATGTTTAGAAGGTTATTTTCTATAATTAAGGAGTTGTGCAACACAGGACTCATCAGGGAAGATGACCAGGGATTAGATTGTGAGGAAGATCCCTGCTGGGTAGAAGGCAACATCAGGATTATCAAAGTGCATTTGCTGCCACCTTATGGCCTGTTTAGGTCATGACAGCTTCAGCAGTCTTTTGGACTCATTTTTTTTTTTTTTCTTTTTTCTTTTTCTTTTTTCTTTTTTTCTTGAGACAAGGTTTCTCTGTATAGCTCTGGCTGTCCTGGAACTCACTCTGTAGACCAGGCTGGCCTCGCACTCAGAAACCCACCTGCCTCTGCCTCCCAAGTGCTGGGATTAAAGGCGTGTGCCACCACCGCCTGGCTATTTTTTTAATTTTCAATTTTTTAATTTAATTTTTTTATTTTTCAGCCTTAATTAATTTACTTTATTTTTCTTGTATAATCTCCCTTATGTGGTAGCCACAGTTGGAGCCTGGATTCTCTGAAGGGAGTCTCTGTTGTGGGTTTTCACAAGATGGTCAGTAAATTCCTGATAAGGAGACTTGGTGAACACAGTCTCTTTCCAGAGGTTGGGAGGGGAGCGAGGGGTGTCAAGTAGCTGTAGGTCTTGGAAGATGGCACTGAAGATAGCTTTGGCAAAGCTGCCCATAGTGGCAGTGCAGCCCCCGGATGATGTGGAACAGTCATCAATACTGGCATTCAGCAACAACTTCTTGGGCACAGGAGCAGAGACAATGCCAGTGCCTCTCAGGGCAAGGATGAGGGGCGCTGTCACAAACCACAGCTACCTGTCACCTTGCATGGAACAGTGTGGGGCTTGCCGACCTTATTTACTCAGCAACTTCTCTACCCAGGGATGATGGAAAGCTCGGCCAAGATAACGGCACCTCCGAGGGCAGTGGCTACTTCCTGGGAGGGTTTAACACCAAGACCAACGTGACCATTGCAGACTCCTATTGCCGTCAGAGCCTTGAAACTGGTTGGTCGGTCAGCCTGAGTCTGCTTACACACCACCATGATCTTTAGGACTTCAGCCTTAGGGATGTGCCCAGGAAAAAGTCAATAATCTCAGACTCCCTGATGGTCAGCAAAAACAGGTGGATCACCTCCAGGGTCTTGATTATCATGTCCGTGACCAGGCAGCTCAGTTGGTGATGGAAATCCACTCTTTGTCTTTGTCTTTAGCTCCACGAGTCCCATATCCTCAAGTATGAACATGGGCCCCAAGACTGCTGCTAAATCATCTGTGGAAGCTGCGTGGCCTCCTACTGGCCGTTTGGTGTTTTCCCAAAGAAGTGACCACTATAGGCCCTGCACTGAGTCTGGGCAGCACAAGAGAGCTGGTTCTGGTGTCAGGAATCTGGGTGAGCTGGCCCTGCCAGTCATCTGCAGTGAGGTGGTGTGGGCATGGGGGTGATACTCTTTCCCCCTTCATCCCTTGCCACTTGCGGTAGTTTGGAGA
>JADRCC010539414.1:0-11768 GCA_019843855.1 Hylomyscus alleni
TTTTTTCCCATATATATGTTTAGATTCAGAACTTTAAATTCTAAGTATTCTAAATATGCTACAAAAATTTCTCTCTGAACCTCAGACTATGTATTAAAGCACAAAGTGCACGCAAAATAAAGAAAATGTTAAATATTGTAATACTTTACTGAATGTCTTTTCATCATAATTCCACTGTTGCCTTTGGCTTCGCAATTTATTCTCGTGAGTGACTCAAAAATATTAATGTTTTCTTCTCTTCCTCAGCCCTCTCATGTGCCTCTTGTTCATTACTGTACAGTTCCTGGGTTACAGACTCTAGAATACCTCATAAGGGAATCATGAGCCCTGGGGGTGACTTTAAGCAGCAAAAATAGGGTGCGGGAAAGCCTAGCGGCTGGAGTTTGATCCCTGGAAAAGGTGGAGAAGATAATTGACTCTCTAAAGTTCTCCCCTGACCTCCACAGGCATTTTATGGAATGCACACACATACCTATCTACAAGGAACCTAGTAAGCTGCTGTTGCAGAAAGGCACTGGTCTCCAACTATGTCATGCTCTTAACAATCTGAAGAACTATGCTGTGATCAGGTTGAATTATCAGCTTTCTGGACTTTCTCATTACTTCCCAAGTAAGGTGGACTAGACTTCGTTCTGGTTACATTTTACAACTTTAAAAAACAGACTCTACCTAATCACACTGCCTTAGCTATAAAAACCAAACCAAGCATCCCCCCCCCAAATCAAAACAAAACAAAACAAAACAAACAAACAAACAAAACTTCCTGAGTAAATACTACAGAAGAAATACTGTGACCACATAGAGAAATTATCCAGGGCTCTAAAAAGCAGGGTCAATTTTTAGTCCGAGTGACAGCGCTGTTCGTTCTTAACTGTGGTCTCTATGTAGAAAGTTCATGTGAGACAACTTAACTATGGGAGCATGTAAACTGTGCTAGGGAAACGTCCCTAATCCATGCCTAAATCAAAGTGTCTTTTCTCCTTAGGCTCCTAGAGGAAGCACTGTAGTGAATACTCGTGTTTGAGAGTGAACACATTTTGGGTTCGGATCTCATGAAGCAACTTCGTCGTTCTGAGACATTTTACAAGTTACCCATTTGTTCCGCAGTCCTCCCTAGACCTAGATTAGGCTAACACACTCAGGAACAGGATATCTACGCGTCTTCATCCCCTGTGGTCCAGACTGTCAGTCAATACACTGACAGGATGGAAACGGAGCAGTAGCAGGACAAACAGTACCCATTTCTTTTGGAACCGAGACTCGAGACTAAAACTAACATGTGAACCACAGCATTAAATACATTAGCAAATATGCTGTGCATTTTCATCTAAATTATTTTTATGTTTTTGGAATTTTTTGTTTTTATATTGAGTGCATTTAATTGCAGTACACTATATTAGTCTTTCTGGTTGGGGAAAACGACCTCTTTATAAGTGACTGACTATCATATCCTATGATAGTATTTATTTCTGGATTACAGAACACTATACAGACATAAGATGAAGACATATATATCGCATGGCACTTCTTTCTTCAAAATGTAAGGAAAAATAAAAACCCCAAAAGTCACAATAGAAAAAAAAACTTAAGTGTTACAGATTATAAACTTAAAGAAATTCTGTTGGTGCTTTTTATGCACTGTTAGCTTTCCTTTACGTTTCCCTTTTATTCTATCATGATTTTTTTAAAAATAGCTTTTACACTGAGGTTCACAGTAACTCAATATATCATCTATTGTCTCCTTCTTAGCTACCTGTAAGCCTCACCACTCTCTAAAGAGTGCTCATTGTTATATATATGTATATTCATATATATAAATATGTTTATTCATATATATATAAATATATTCATATATATGTATATTCATATATAAATATATATATTCATATATATAAATATATATTCATATATATATTTCATTACAAATCTAGATGCACAAATTTCTCCTCTGAATCTCTAGCCATTTCATTGTGAACCTCCAATTGTCAAATCTTATCCTTCCTGTTCCATTCACCTCAGTTTTTTTTTTTTTTTTTTGCCTCCTTGTCCAGTCTAGTCTTATTAGTGTCATTCCACAGGACTTTGGGCACCGGAATGAACCCATGTCTTTGTTTCACACAATTCCACTCTGAGGATCTCACAGGCTTACCTGACACCTTTATTTATCGGCATGTTTGTTGACTACAAGTGATACAAAGGTGTATTTGGCTAAGTTCTCAGAGAGGTTCTCGTTAATCTTGACTTCACATTGTGTATTCAAATATCAGAGAAGACAGATTAATTAACATTGGAATGGGAGCACAGAAACTAGAACAGATAAGCATGAGGTGTCATGGACTCTGAACAAGAGTGAAGACCTTTCTCTAGAAACGCTATGCCTATACACTAATTCCATCAAGAAAGCTCCTGAGAGCTAGGCAGCTCACAATGTGGGCTTTATGTAGATAGTGTGTGAAACTAATATTATCAAGGAACTCTGTTTTTCACGAAGGGAGGATGAGTTCATCCAAAAGGGTAAGCCATTAAATGACTTAGTTAGTAATTGTTAGAACTTTGCCTTTTAATATAATTTTATCATAACTCTGTGCATTCACATATTTTAAATTTGCTGTTTTGTTACTCACTAGAGTTGTGCCTAATAGAAAAATTAATCCCAATTTGGCACCTGTAATATCCTTCAAACTACTTCAGGTTTCCACTGATATAACTTATTTACCTTTGAGCATTTCTGTTGCTTTCCAGCATGAGACATCCTAGATTAGGAGATGTGTCCAGTGTGCTTGAAGCATGTGACCTTTAAATTTTTTCACAATACGTGGATAACAGAAGTATGTCACATGTCTTCAAAGCTTCACGGAACACTGTAATACTTAGAGATCATCCCTTTCTTTGTTTCTTTCTTTCTTGGAATAGCGTACTTGGTTTTGGTTTTTTGTTTTGTTTTGCTTTTAATACATGTAAAAATTACTTTTATATTTCCATGATATATTTCACTGCTCTTCCTTGGAAGTTTGATACATACCTAAAATATACACATATAATAGAATTTTTGAAATAAACCTCTTTAAGGTGTTACCGCACCATATCCAGTATGATCAATATCTCATTCACTTGTCCAATTCTATTCTTTCTCATTTATTTATGTTTTAAAATGAAGTGATTTTTACCACAGATGCAAAGAAATCTACTTCTTCAGTTCTTGCATTTCTTTGTGCCCATACTTTACTTCTATTAAGTACACCTAACCACATGTGCACACATAACCACTTGCATGCACACACACACACACACACACACACATCTACACACACAAGCATGCACATTTTTCAATAGCATTTCGTTTTCTACATTGTACCATTCCCTTTTGCAGCACAGTAAAAAAATTCAGGTATTAACCAAATATATGCACCTTTCTGTCTACCTCTTCCTAATAGGCATTTTTGTAATACCTGCTTCTGCCAGTGAATATTCTAACTTTCAGTTGCACAATTGGTTATTTCTTCCTATGTTATTGCTGGGACTTCAAACTAGTGTGGTGTACAAATCTACAAGCAGTCTCTGAGCTTCAAGTGTACAAGGATCTCTTTTATAAACCATCCCAACTGTTGTTTTCTAACACCAATTTTCAAGATATCCATACTCCAACATCAGATGGAAGATTTTAACCCTTAGTTCTCCTTGGCTTTTAAACTACTGACTGTGGACATGTACATTGTATTGAAAAACCACCGAGGTCCATTCCTTCTTCATTCACTCTGCCCTCATCCTGCTTTTTGTTTCTTAGTCCTAAGACTATCTACTTTCCTAAGAACCAAGGAAACTGTTCCATCATAGAAGGTTTTCACACATCTGCAACAGCACTTAAACACGCCATCTTAAAATAACTTTTTGCAGTTGTATGTGTTTTACAGTATTAGCAAACAGATAAAGTGAGCTAAAAAAAATATTGTCACATTCAAATAGGTGTAACAGTGAAAATCAAAGATAAAGATGAGGTTGATGATGCGATGTTGGCAGACAGAGACAACACCTGTATTTATAGCCTTGTATTGCGATGGCAAGAATAGCCTGTTTGGTTACATTGTCCAAAAGCCTCATTTTCCCATTTCCTACCATCAGAGTTTGGAGGAAAGAGATTCACAGCGCTGTAGACTTGGACTCAGCAGCTGTAATTACATGCCCAAGTTCTCCGCATTCACATATGCCTAGTAAACAAATACTGAACGTTTTTCACAGGGCTCTACAAAACAACTCTAGACAAAGAACAATCTATTCATCACTGATATCAGTTGACAATTTTTGATAGCTTATCAATTTCCCTGTATTTATCTGTGCTTAAGGAGCCTTGCACAAATGTGTGCTATCACAGAACTTCAGTGAGATTCTTTAGTAATTCTCCAAGTGATACTTAGTGTTATTTCCAGCTTAAGTTCTCCCTAATGACAGATACACAGTAATAAAGACTTGCCAAACTATAGTCTCTGTAATGTATGAAGAGTAAACACATAGAAGGTATTTTATCCTTGGAAAAGCAATGCAACTCAAAAGTCTCATCTACACACAATGCACATGTATGCAAGAGGTGAGCCAGGGGATGTCATTCAGACTTCCCATGCATTCCTTTACCCTTCACCAACCCTATGAACTCTAGAAGTCTGTGTATCTTTCAATATTACCTTTCTTTAACATGTAAAACAGGGATGCACTTCCCACTTGGTAGGGGAACAAGTATTAGGCAGTCATGTTGCACAATATCATGCTGGGGAATAGCTAGAAGTCTGTCCCCTCTGGCTAGGCTTCACAGTGCCTGAGGTGCTATAGCACCTGCTGGAGGAAACTGTCACAATTTAGTCCATGTTGAACACTGTACACAGAAATATTATCCAATCAGCCAAATGAAACCACCAGTATTATGATGCCAAATCTGTTACGGAGATAGTCACGTTCTGATTGGAGTTACTGTCAATACGGCCAAAGACTTCTGCCTAGTGGGGTCACAGGCCCCAGTGAGAAAGAATCCTCTCTTGTTTATTAATTAAATGGGCATGATATGTCTGTCAAATTCCCTTATTGATAAATGCATTTTCACTCATGATAGCAATGCTATCATATTTAGTCAAAGATCTTGCTAGTGCTTGTTGGTGGTCTTTTGTTTGTTTGTTTGCCCCAGTGGCCAGTAGGGACTACAGAGACTCATAACTGGTCAAAGTACAAATAAATGACTGTTGATTGTCCATCAGTAAATCATGCATTCATAACACCTCTACAAGCCCTTCCAAGTATAGGGAACGTCACAGAAGGGCAGCTAGAAGTAAGAGCGGAGGGAAGGGAGATCTGCAATAACACTGACTTCCAGCTCTAACGTGGCTGGAGACTTTAACTCAGCAGTGGTGATTACAAGCCTAAGATCTGCACATGACTGGGACTATCTACAGTCTGTCTTCAAAGGGTTCCTCATGTGTTTATATTGTGGTTATTGGGATGGATAGAAACTATCTCTATCGGTAGTCAATGGTAAGGTGTCTACATTCCTGTAAATAAGCAGTTACTGTCTCCCTATTAACAACCTGATGAGCTTCATTGAGACACACACACACACACACACACACACACACACACACATACACTTCCCCCCACACACACAGAGAACAAGAAGGAGATTAACAAAAGGAGGGGACAAAGGAATTGGGCTGAATACAATTGAAATATATTATGTACATCTATGAAAATGTCATAATGTGTATTAATATATGTATTATTAATATAAGCTAATACATTTTAAAAAATAAATTGTAGTTCTCTTCCATTTCTTTGTCTTTGACATGAAATATGAAACCAATAGCCTTTCTCTATCACTGACTAACAAAATTTCCAGACTCCCCAGGAATATGTTGTGCATATATATAAAATGTATAAAATATAATATATAACATATTATATATACTATATAGTTATCAAAATTTACATAAACATTTTACATCTTAGCTACAATCACACAGTACATATAAGTACAATTAATTTCCATTGTGAAATTGAGGGAAAAAAATCAACTACTTTACTCCAAACAAAAATAATATTAACTAGTGAGTTTAATTATATTTTACCAAAAATATAACCTGTATATGAACTCTTTCTTTTTTCACTATTATAATTGTGCTTGATGAGGCATCTATTGCCCATTTCAGGAAATCAGAAATCAAGAGAGTGTTTCCATGTCCTTTATAATATCCCTTTCAATGTAGATTTAAACGTGGTAAGAAATAAATCTTGCAGTCAACACTCCAGATGTAGAGTCTCCAAGGACATGCCAGAGGACGTTCATTCTCAACAAAGTTCTGCCACATCTGTCTCTGTTCCAGTAACAGAGAACAAAAAGGAAATTAATTGAATAAGTATCAGAAAAACATGAAGATAATCCAGTGCAGATAAAGATTTTTAAGTTTCTGAAATAAACTAGAAAGTACAAAGTCAGTTTTCTTAAATAAAAATTTAGTGCTTAGCATAAGTCTAACAAAACAAAGACAAAAATTCGCCAATACTGTGTATCTAAAAAAGTTGACAACTGAATTAAATCTATGTCTTATGCAAATAAAATTTTGTAATAAGTGGAAGTCTGTGGCTGAGATGTTCAGACCCCAGGAGCTCAGTCTGTAACTAGGTGTATTACCTGCTGCAAGATTCTGCTCAGTGATTATTTTCTTTGTGTTTGTGATACAATGAAACCAAGTATTTCACTGGCCCTACTGGAAAAGATTATATCATTGATGTCAAGTACCAAAAACATATTAAATCAAAGAATCATGATAAAGTATGAAAATCTAAAATCATTTTGTATAGTTAAATGGAAAAAAACTGATTTAAAAAAAAACGAGATGTTAATAACAGTTATGGGCAATCAGTGAAGGTATTTTGTAAACTCAATTCTTTCTTACTTTCTAGAGCCCCATAATCAATGGGAAGAAACTAATCAGTGCTCCCCGAATATGTCATAGGATAGTTTGAATTTGTTTATGGTCATGCAATGAGAGTCAGAACCAGCCATGCTGTTAAACAAACTCATTTTGAGACAGAGTTAAGTCTTGTTCTACAATAAACTCTAGAAATCCTTATCATTGTGTAAATAATTCTAAATATCCATCCCACTTGTATTCTACCTCCATAACATAGCTTTAGAAGACTTCAAGTCTCTTTGATTTGATGCACAACCTAATAACTTACAATAACAGTTACCAAAGCGTGCCCACATCCCACTCAGCGGAAACCTCTCACACACAAGGACATTGTATACCTTTTACTCTCTTATTCAAAGCATAACGGTTTTACTTAAGAAATTCATATGCAGAGGCTAGAGAAATGGCCCAGGTTCAATTCTCAGCACCTACGTTGTAGTTTACAAAAGTCCAATTTCTCAATTTCCCTTTAACTCCAATGCTAGTGGACCTGACACCTGCTAATGGCCTCTATGGGCCCCAGACCTTCACACAATGAACAGACACAAATGCACCCAAACTGTCTATAAAATACAACAAAGTACTTTTTTTTTAAAAAAAGAAGCATGTTTCATTGGGCTGACAAAATACAAATTTATGATAGTTAAAATTATTCTTGAATTTATTTTATATTGTCATTTTCAACTAAAATATGAGAATTTGTATTTAACTATTCTGTTTGAATAACTAGTTTTTCATAAAAATTAAGATATCACTTTACAGCACAGTAACACACCTACTGTAGTTAAATATATTACTGAATAGATCTAGAGTGTTTAAAACTTTTTCACCTCATGTATAACACCAATATAACGCAAGTAAGTTGACACAATCTCAGGGCAGAAAAAAACAAATGACCAACCTGACTCTTTAAACATAAAGATAAATTTTATTGAAAATTATATTAAGGATGAAAACTTATTTTAAATATATTTGGATAAACCATGCACACAAGACAGAACTCCAAATAAGATTTTTGTTTCTCTGCGAATGTTTGCAGTTAAAGGAAACTATAAATTCATTAATCCAATACTTTTAGGAATGCTAAGATTTTATATTACAGAGAAACATTCTAGGAAATTTAACAAGTAGTTTTAGCTTTGTGAAAACTTCACAACTTTTTAAGGCAGTAGAGGTTAGTTTGTAGTTCAGCAGCCAGTTATTCCCTGTCCTTTTAACTGGCAAATTAAATTCGTTCTCTTAAAAAGCTAGTACAAAATAACCAGTAAGAAAAAAATGGATGACTAAGTTGATGAGAAGTCTGTTGGGAAGCTGGGTCAATGAATAAAGCATGTATTTTCCCATAAGAAACCAGTAGGCGGTGCCAACTTTAGTACATTACCTTCCACAATTTCAAACCTCAGAACTTCACAAGAGGTGATCAGTGTATGAAGCTTCACTGTTCCTGGCTCAATGGAGGTATGGGTTGGAATGATTTGGAAATCACAGAGAGAAATGTAAAATAAATGCAAAATAAAATAAAACGAACACAAAAGGCATGGTCTCTATGTAGAGGATCCCACCGGAAACTTCCTTCTCTTCAGATGACATCTCTGATTTCAGTCTCATGTGGAAACAACACAGAACTGCAAATTAGCAGGCCAGTCTCAGGAGAGGATACTCTGAGGTTGGGACCAAACCAGTCTGCTAATGGACAGCCAGGGTGACTCACACAGGCTCTTTCTTTCTCCCTTGCTCTGTCTCTTCTTGTTTTGATTTGATTTTCAAAGAACTAAAAGTTTCATCAGCCTATGACCTATATAAAGTATTATTTGCACACATCCTATTAAATGAGCATTTCTATATATGGAAAACAAAGAACACAGTATACTGTAAATGACTTCGATAAATATCTTGTTTGCTGTCTGAGCCATAGGAAAATCTATATTGGAGCAATGAGCTCACAGGACAAAAATAAGAAATTTCATATTTTTGTTTAGAGTTATAATACAAGCTTCGATTTTAAAACTAAGCACATCAAGCAATAGACTGGTGTTTAGAGAGAGTAAAACAATCTTCTCACTCAAACATGCAATGATACTTCTTATTGAGAGGTTGCCAAGGCTACCTAAGAATGAATGAATGAATGAACAACCTCATATGTATGCAACTTGCAAGGATCTTAGAGTTATACAGGCGTGGTACAGGTAGAATGTTTAACTTCCTCGATACTGCATTGCAAGACTTCCCTTAGAGTCTTCCCTTATTATCCCACCGCAAAGCACAAAACACCAAACACCAAACTTTTCATGTCACAAGCTGCACACATAGAAATTCAATAAAACATTCCGTTGGAAAACCTATAAAATGAGTTATACATCCTTTTGCTATAGGTCCTTGTTTTCCAAAGTTTAGTTTTTATTTTTTTTAGATAATCTAGAAAAAAACTTAATAAGGCAAAACAATATAATTCCAGTTTATTTTATCATAACCTAAACAGTGTATGTGAGAAATTTAACAGTGAACTCATTTAAGGTTGGAAAAGAAAATGAAAGATTCAGAATCAACGTACTCGATCGAATAGTAGTTCCTCTCCAGATTTTTGGATTCATTCTATGCCTCTCCTATACTTATTTGGGAACTAAATTCTCCCACAGATTCTGTTACTGTGAAAAGTAGAGAATAGATTTTTTTTTTTTTATTGCCAGTCAGTGCATCTCTGAAAAGTACTGCTGGGTTTATGGAGACATGCAACAGGGCACTCAAACACTGTAGACAACATTCGACACTCTATCATCAGTGGCCACCCTCAGTGTCCCTTTTTCCCTACCCAGTCGTCGGCCTGGGGGAGGGGGCACCTACACAACCAGTATCTGGTGGTTAAGAAAGAAACAGTTTTATTTTACAAGAAAGGATAATTTTGTACCTTGTAGGCGTCTTTTCATTAAACCCAAGTATGCACCAGTACAACTGACCATTCCCTCTTCTCGGAAGATACCAGCAAGGGTTTAAAACCAAGGAGAAGCCTCCGCCGGGAAAGCATGAGGGAGACAACAAGGAAGACGTGAAGCCGCCAGAGCTAGCGGAGGCGCCTGGGAAGAACCCACTACACTCCTCCCGCGGGTCGCGGAGGCGAGAGAGCGGCGCTCGGGGACGGCTGCCATCCTAGACACCTCGAGCTCGGGCCGCCTGACCAGCCGCCAGCCCCCGGGCGGCTGCGGTCCCCGCCCCTTCACCCTCCATCTCCCGCGCCCCGGAGAGCCGGATCACCGCACAGTCAGAGCCCCAGGGACCCCCGGCTTCCGGCGCTGCGGGTGGCTCCGGCCAACTTGCCGGACCGCCCGCCGAGCTCTTGTTCCCCTGCAGCCACCCGAGGCTAGGCGCCACCGGGGGAGGGAGGTGTTAGCATCTTCAAAAGCATCGCGCGCCCAAAGAACACTTCGGTTCTGGCTCCCCGCACGGCTTTCCCCTTTGCGGGCTTGGACACAGCCCGGAACCGGCGCGCACACGCGCACACACCCTCGCACACGCACACACGCGCGCACACAGACTTCTTGGCCAGCGTTGCCATCACACACCCGGGGAACGCCACCGAGGGGGCCAAGTACCTGCTCTCTGCGAGCTGTTGTGCCGTTCACTTCATCCTCCGTTGACAAGGAAACCAAACCGCACTTCATTTTTTTTTTTTCCAGAAAAACCTTCCACTGCCATCATTTGAAAATTGGTTTACGGGAAGGGGAGAAGGAGGAAGAAGGGATAATATAGATATAGATATCAGGATATCTATCATAAAATTATTTCGGGTTTTTTTAAATAAAAAAGTCAAAGGTGCAAAAGTAATAGTTAATGTAAAGGAGGAAAAAAAAGCAATTGCTTAAAAACAACCCCTTTAACTAGCTGCAAGAAAAGTTTCATGTTATCAACTGATATAAAAAACAGGAGGGGAAAAAACGAAATATTTCTCACAGGCTTCCAAAAAGGTCATAAAAATGCAAAATTAATGTCTTTGCTCAGTGGTGCGAATCGAATTGCAAGACGACAAACTTGTGAACACTGCTGGAAAATCCCACCTACACAAAAATGTAATCGGAAAAAGAGTACGTAAAAAAGAGTTAGAAACATGCTTTTTTTTTTTTTTTATCTTTACAAAGGAAAAAAATAGGCACCATACTTCACAACGCTTTTTCCATAAAACCAGTTGCACATTTTGCTGGACTTGGGAGCCGCTCGCAGAGAGGACCACTGCCGCGGACTCCCAGACACAGCGCCTTGTCTAGAGAACCATCGCATGCTAGGAAAACTTGATTCAGGAAAAGGCTTAAGACCATGCTCGTCAGCTTTCCCAAATACAAACAGTAATCGAAGAAGTGGGAAGAAAAAAAAAAGAAGAAGAAAAAAAAAACAAAAACAAAAACAAAAAAAGGAAAAAAAAAAAAAGAAGAGGACAAGAATGCCACTGAGAAGGTACTCACCGAGCGGGAGTAAAATGTTGGAATAAAAATGAGATTTAGGAAAATACAGTATGGCGGTGGAAGAAGGAATGAAGCGCGTTTTTTTCTCAGTCTCTGCCTCGGGCACTGACACGTGACTCGGAGCCAGGCGGACTTGCAGGCGGCGGGGGGACCCCCGGCTGCTGGGCGACGTCGGAGCCCTCGAAGCCCTCTGAGCCGCTCGGGCGGGCGCGGCGGTGGGAGCCGGGCGAGGCGGCCTCCTCGGCGAGCCCGGACAAGCAGGTGCCGCTCACGCTGGGCTGAGCGCACGCACACGCACACACGCAGGCGGGCAGGGCGCGGGCTAGCGGGGACCGCGCGGGGCGGGCCGGAGGCGCGCAGCTGCCGC
>JADRCC010539419.1:0-10172 GCA_019843855.1 Hylomyscus alleni
AAAAAAAAAGAAAGAAAACAGACCGAGTAAGCCGTAGGGAGAAATCCATTAAGCATCACTTTTCCCGTAGCCTCTGCGTTAGCCCCTGCCTCTAAGTTCCTGCTCTCCTTGAGTTCCTGTCCTTGCTGCATTTGATGATTTGGAACTGTGAATGAAATAAATCAATTTTTTCACAACTTGTTTTTTGGACATGTTTTATCATAGTAAGCAGAAAGCCTAACCGGGACATTCTATTTCTTCTAATGATCTTTTTACCCCCACTTCTGTAACATTTCTCAATCAAAGGAGTTAGAGTTTTATCGTAAATGTGGCATATCTATATGAGCACCCCATGGTCACTCATTCTTTACCTTTTGAAAAAAATACATATCTAAATAATATACTCAATGCACTGTAAAAAGAATCGTTATTGATAAATGTATGAGCTACATTTGTCTGTGAATATTTAGGCATTTTGGTCAGCTGGGAACTATACTGGTTTAATAACATTAAGTTAGTAGGTTGTTCTCTAAGTTCTATGACATCACCAACCATGAAACTGAACTAGGGTTATAGCACTAGAAATGCATTTTTTTTTCCTGTTAAATTGATCTTTAGTTCAGTTTCCAAGATATTAGCAATTCTCAAGACAAAATTATTACTACTAAACAATGTTAAATATCTTTAACTCTTTCAAGATTAAAATATGAATATAACTTTCCCCTTCCCTATCCTCCTTCCAAATTCTATTATATACTTTCATTTTTTTATAAATTTAAGGCCTATTTTCCATTCTTTGTTGTTATATAAATAAATTCCTAAATACATGTATACATGGTGCTTAGTCTGTACAACATTATGCTTAGGTATGCTTGCAGGGCTGATCATTTGGTATCAGAAAGTAAATCGAAGTATTCTTCTCTAGAAAAGACTGTCTCTCTGTCTTTCAGTATTCTTTTGTTGTTTGTAGTTCTTTGTGTTGAGTTTGGTCCTATTAGGAATATCTTATCAGGATGGTTATTATTCTTGTCCATAGGATTTTCACCTGGGTAGCCTATCAAACCCTTTTTTTTCTCTTGGGAGTTGTATAATCATTCCTTCATTATGAGTGCTAGTCCTCAGGTAGGAGACTTTCATGTCAGTTAAATCTTCCAAATTTTGTGTCTATATTTGGTAGTATTTGTAGCTATAGAATCTTAATTTGAAGTTCCTGGGGAGCAAGAAAGGGCAATGATTATGTTGAGAGTTTCTAGGTACTCCGTGACTAATAATCTAGAGGAAATTCTACCATGCCTGGCACTGGGGAGATTATCTATGGCTGTTAAGGAAGTATTGTCATAGATATTGCATAATTTAATTAAATTATATATGATTAAATGTTATATATTATTTATTTTTCATTTGCTAATGAAATAGTGTTCCCTATAAGTAATACAAAGGAAGAGAGAGGGAGCCAACCTAAGTAAACATTAAGGATATTTACAGACTTAAATGCATTATCTATTACTATAGATGACAGATATTGAGCAAACATATCAGAATTAGTGGCTCCAAAATATTCTCCTCATCCATGTGACTACTTAGTTGTTTAATTATGTCTATAATGAGGATTTGACTTGAAATGTTTTCTATAAAGGGAAAGCAAAACTAGAGATTGTCTGGGGAGATAGAACAAATTATTACAAATAAGGCCATCATATGGAAAAAAACCACTCAATTTGAGTACTACAGATCACTAGGAAATACATATGTAGTGATAAGATTAATTATGTAAAATATGATTAATACCAAAACACTATGAAACTGAGGGTAAGGAAGTACAGAATGAATGTTGATATTTTAAGGTCAAGTTAAGAGAAAAAGCATGTTAAAAATATAACTGAATGAGCAATAAACATTAATGTCTAAAATAAAATTTTAAACTTAAACAAGACTGTCAGCAAAAAGACAATAAGGTTAAAAAGTCTGAAAAATCTACTATCTATCAAAATACAGTAAAGAAGAGCTACATTGTAGAATACACAGTTTTCTCATCCTAAGTAATGACTCTATTTCCAGCAATAGAATTTCTTTTCTTCAGAAAATTTGTAGAATTTGAATTTTCTAGGTAGCCTCATTAGCATTCTCCTTCAATTAAATGAGTCAATTAGAAGGTTTAACTTTGCAGAAAACCACACGCTCTGCAAAGTTCTATTTTTAACTACATTGAGTTGCCCTTGAAAGAAGTTTTCTAATAACATAAAAATGATATCTCATTCATGGGAATTATAGCAGGGAATGACTTTTAATAGGCAATAGCAAAGTAAACAGTACCTGGTAAAAAAGAGCTTTATTCTACATTCTCTACTGTGTCCACTGGGACGAATTAGAAATTCTTTTAAAGCAAGATTCCTGCTTCAGAACATAGAACAAAATTGAATGTGTATGTTTCAAAGAGATTCTGCAGCATCTCCCAAGTCAGTCTTTAAAAGCTTCCTTGAAGAACTCAAGGAGAATTGTAACACGTGGAAGTATTAAATCTGCATTGTACTTTCAACCTTTTGAATATTGCCTTTGCATGAAGGAAATTAAGCTATATAGAACACTCTTGCACTGGAAATGAAAGCCAAATGCAGCCTCTAAAGAACACAGTGTCATTCGTGGTAAGCAGGTATACTTGCCTAACAGTTTAATATATTACAGTGAAAATCAGAGAGATTACAATATGTTTATTAGAACATATGAAGGTTATAATAAATTCATTCTGTGTCATTTGCTTATAGCTTATATATGGTGTTGTCTTGCAAAAGGAAGTAGAAAAAGCTGTTATTTTATAATGACTGCATATGCAAGTAATTGTGCTATGGTAATTAAAAGAAGACTATGGCTATAGTAAAACATGCTTTGCAATACTTCACTCTGTTATCAATAGTGGAAATATCTCTGACTACTTCCCTCTCCACAAGTGTGAGATATTATACTAATATGAATACATTATTTAAAACAAAGTGATTAAATATGAAATTCTAATAGGAACAATTTTTATTCACAATTTCACTTAATTGATGCAGTGAAAACATTTCAGTAAATCTATGTATATGTGTATGTAGAATAATGATGATATATTGATTATATTATAATTAAAAATTTATATTAATACCAAAGCTTAGAATAATATCAATATAAATATTGAAGCTCATCCCTACTTCTTAAGACAATAATAAAGAGCATAGTGATACTTATATTGGCACATTAAAACCTACCATCATTTCAAAAAACTTTACATTGTAGACATCAGCTTCAGATGAAGATATCAAATTAAGAGTTAATTGCTTGTTTTAGTGACAAAAAGACATATAAAGTTTTACAAAATATTTAATAAGTGAAGTGACTTATACTACCTTTGAAAATAGAATTTAAAATGAAAGACAGCATATTTATTAATATGAATTTAAGACATGCCTGGTATAATATTTATCAAAAATCTTGATGTTTCAGAACATTTGAGACAAAATGCCAAATGCCAGTATTTGTTGAATATCTTATAATACAGTGAAATTGGAATACTAACTATGTAAATGAATCTAATAACATATATTGTCTGGTAAAAGAGTGCATCTGAGGATTCTTCTGGCCTCCATCTACCCACTGGAGCTAACCTATGGCATAGCTCTCCATAGCAAAATCTGACCGAGAGAGAGCTAGTATTCTAGAAATGCAGTTACATACATATGGAAGCTGAACAACTCTCTACTAAATGATAACTTGGCCAAGGAAGAAATAAAGAAAGAAATTAAAGAGTTTTTAGAATTCAATGAAAATTAAGGCACAACTTTCCAAAACTTTTGAGAGACAATGTAAGCAGAGTTAGGGGAAAATTCATAGCTCTGAGTGCCTTCAAAAAGAAACTGAAGAGAGGATACACTAGCAATTTGACAGCATACCTGAAAGCTCTAGAACAAAAAGAAACAATTACACCCAAGAGGAGTAGATAGCCAGAAATAATCCAACTCAGAGATGAAATAAACAAAGTAGAAAAAAAAAGAATTATACAAAGAATCAACAAAACCAAGAGCTGTTTCTTTGAAAAAAATCAACAAGATAGATAAACCCCTTAGCTAGATTAACCAGAGATCACAGAGACAATATCCAAATTAACAAAATCAGGAATGAAAAGGGAGATATAACAAGAGAAACTGAAGAAATTAAAAAAAAAAATATCAGATCCTACTGCAAAAGCCTATACTCAACAAAAAAGATTTTCATCTTGCCAGGCAGTGGTGGCCCACACCTTTAATGCCAGCACTTGGGTGGCAGAGACAGGCAGATTTCTATGTTAGAGGCTAGCCTGGTCTACAGAGTGAGTTCCAAGCCAGCCAGGGCTACAAAGAGAAACCTTGTTTTGAAAATCAATATAAAAACAACAAAACAAAAAAATTGGAACATCTCGATGAAATGGACAATTTTCTAAATGGATATCAGGTACCAAAGTTAAATAAGAATCAGATAAACCATCTAAACAGTCCCATAACCCCTAATGAAAGAGAAGCAGTCATTAATAGTTTACCACCCCTAAAAAGCACAGGACCAGATGGGTTTAGTGCAGAATTCTATCAAAATTTAAAGAAAATATACTACCAATACTCTTTCAAAATATTCCACAAAATAGAAACAAAAGGAATACTCCCCAATTCATTCTATGAAACCACAATTATACTTATACCTAAATCACACAAAGATGTCACACAAAAGAGAATTTCAGACCAATTTCCCTTATGAATATTGATGCAAAAATACTCAGTTAAATTCTTACAAAACAAATCCAAGAACACATCAAATCGATCATTCATCATAAACAAGTAGCCTTCATCACAGGGATACACGGATGGTTCAGTATAAGGAAATTCATCAATGTAATCCAGTATATGAACAAACTCAAAGAAAAATACCACATGATCATATCATTAAATGCTGAGAAAGCCTTTCACAAGATTCAACACTCCTTCATGGTAAAATTCTTGGAAAGATTAGGAATTCAAGGCCTATATCTAAACATAGTAAAAGCAACATAAAGCAAACCAGTAGCCAACATCAAACTAAATGGAGAGAAACTTGAAGCAATTGTGCTAAAATCAGGGACTAGACAAGGCTCCCCACTCTCTCCCTTTCTATTCAGTATACTACTCGAAGTTCTACTTAGAGCAATTAGACAACAAAAACAGGTCAAAAGGATACAAATTAGAAAGGAAGAAGTCAAAATGTCACTATTTTCAGATGATATGATAGTATACTTAAGTGACTCCAAAAATTCCACCAGAGAACTCCTAAACCTGATTAATAACTTCAGCAAAGTGGCTGAATATAAAATTAACTCAAACAAATATAGAGCATTCCTCTATTCAAAGAATGAAGCAGATGAGAGAATTAGGGAAATGACATCCTTCATAATAGTCACAAACAATTTAAAATACCTTGGTGTGAATCCAATCAAGCAAGTGAAAGATCTGTATGACAAGAATGTCAAGTCTCTTAAGAAAGAGTTCAAAGAAGATCTCAGAAGATTGAAAGATTTCACATGCTCATGGATTTTCAGGATTAAAATAGTAAAAATGGCCATCTTGCTGGATGTAATCTACAGATTCAATGCAATCTCCATCAAAATTCTCATTCAATTCCTCAAAGAGTTAGAAAGAACAATTTACAAATTCATTTAGAATAACAAAAATCCAGGGTAATATAAATTTTCTCAATAACAAAAGTACATCTGTTGGAATCACTGACCCTGAACTCAAACTGTATTACAGATCAATAGTTACCAATGAAGGAGCTAGAGAAAGGACCCAGGGAGCTGAAGGGCTTGCAGCCCCTTAGGTTGAACAACAATATGAACTAACTAGTAACCTCAGAGCTCCCAGGGACTAAACCACGAACCAAAGAGTACACATGGTGGAGCTAATATCTCCAGCAGCATATGTATAGCAGAGGATGGCCAAGTCGGTCATCAGTGGGAGGAGAGGCCCTTGGCCCTGTGAAGGTTCTATGCCCCAGTGTAGGAGAATGCCAGGGCCAGGAAGCAGGAGAAGGTAGGGTAGTGAGCAGGGAGAGCGGGGAGGGAACAGTGATTTGTTTTTGTTATTTTATTTTATTTATTTATTTTTTTTGGAGGGGAACCTGGGAAAGGAATTATTGTATGACATGTAAATAAAGAAAACATCTAATAAACAAAGAAAAAAGAAAATAAAGAAGAGAAAAGAAAACAAAACAAAATGAAAAACTGTATGGTATTGTTACAGAGACAGGCAGTAGATCATTGGAACAGAATTGAAGACCCACACACCTATGGTCATATGATCCTTGACAAAGGAGCTAAAACCATCCAGTGGAAAAAAGACAGCATTTTCAACAAATGGTGCTGGCTCAACTGGTAGTCAATATGTAGAAGAATGCAAATTGATCCATTCCTATCTCCTTGCACAAAGCTCAAGTCCAAGTGGATCAAGAACCTCTACCTAAAACTAAATTCACTGAAATGAGTAGAAGAATAAGTGGGGAAAAGCCTTGAACACATGGGCACAAGGGAAAATTTCCTGAACAGAACACCAATGGCTTATGCTCTAAGATCAACAATCAACAAATGGTAACTCATAAAATTGCAAAGCTTTTGTAAGGCAAAAGACACTGTTAATAGGACAAAAGGGCAACTAACAAATTGGGAAAGGTCTTTACCAATCCTACATCTGATAGAGGGCTAATATCCAATGTATACAAAGAATTCAAGAAGTTAGACTCCAGAGAAACAAATAACCCTATTAAAAAATGGGGTACAGTGTTAAACAAATAATTCTCAACTGAGGAATATTGAATGGCCAAGAAGCAACTAAATAAATGTTCAATTTCTTTAGTCATCAGGGAAATGTAAATCAAAACGACATAGAGATTCTACCTTATACATTCAGAATGGCTAAGATCAAAAATTCAAGTGACAGCATATGCTCTACAAGGTTGTAGAGAAAGAGGAAGATACCACCATTCTTTGTTGGATTGCAAGCTGGTACAACCAGTCTGGAAGTCAGTCTGGCAGTTCCTCAGAATATTAGGCATAGTGCTACCTGAGGACCTAGATATACCACTTCTGTGTCTATACCCCAAAGATGCTCCAACATATAACAATTACACATGCCCTACTATATTCTGAGCAGCCTTATTTGTAAGAACTAAAGGGTACAAAAAAAACCAGATGTCCATCAACAGAGGAATGAATAAGGAAATTGTGGTTCATTTATACCATGGAGTAATACTCAGCTATTAAAAACAATGACTTCATAAAATTTACAGGTGAAGGGATGGAACTAGAAAATATCATCCTGAGTGAGATAACCCAGTCACAAAAGAACCCAGATGGTGTTCACTGATAAGTGGATACTAGCCCAAAAGCTTGTAATACCCAAGATACAATTCACAGACCACATGAAACTCAAGAAGAAGGAAGACCAAAGTTTTGATGCTTAGAAGGGGAAACAAAATGCTCAAGAGAGGTAGAGGGTGGAAGGACTTCCAAGGAAGAGAGGAGGGGCATGAGGAAAAAAGGGGAAGCAGGTTCAGAAGTGCGAGGAGATGTAGACGATATCCAGACGATCAGGAATTTGAACAGAGTTGTGTAGCTATGAAGGACAGGGAACTGGAACTTGCCACCAGCAAGTCCCAGATGCCAGGAGAACAAGAGTCTCCCAACACCCAACTAGGATAAAATTAGCTGAAATGCCCAACAAAAGGAAGGGAGAACATGTAGAGTCCATTTCCAGAGGTTAGCAAAGGCTACTAGTTGGGGGATGGAGCCACCCATTCGTCTCCAAAATTTTAACCCTGAATTGCTCCTATCTAAAGGAAATAAGGGGACAAAGTGTAGAGCTGAAACTGAAGGAAAGGCCATATAGAGACACCAAACCCAGACATAATTGTGGATGCCAAGAAGTGCTTGCTGACATGAGCCTGATATAGGGGTTTCCTGAAAGGCTTTACCAAAACCTGACAAATACAGAGGTGGATGCTCACAGCCAACCATTGGACTGAGCAGTTGCTCCCCAATGGAGGAGTTAAAGAAAGAGCTGAAGGAATTTGCAACCCTTAGGAAGAACAACAGTATCAACCAACTAAATCCCCTACAGCTCCCAGGGACTAAACCACCAACCAAAGAGTACACATGTAGTGACATGTAGGCCCTAGTCACATATGTAGCAGTGGATGGCCTTGTGGAGAATGAATGGGAGGAAAGGCCTTTGGTCCTGTGAAAGCTTGATTCCCCAGTGTAGGAGAATGCTAGGTCAGGGAGGCAGGAGTGTGTGGGTGAGTAGGGGAACACCTTCATGGAAGGAGGAGGAAGGTGATTGTGACTGGCAGTTTCTGGAGAGGAATCCAGGAAAGGGGATAACATTTGAAATATGAATAAAAAATTGATTTCATAATAGAACAATCACTTGTATGTTTCTAATTCTTAATATTTATGTTCATATCAGATCCTAAGACCATAAGATGACAACAAAATTATCCTTAAGCACCTACCTACTTTCTTAAGTGGTATGCCATATAATCAGTTGATTGAAGGAGAGAAAACTAATGCCATTTTCACAAATAGTTATACATGTTATGGAAGCACCTCAAAGAAGGATGCAGTGGACAGATATGTGACTGAATAACAGGAATAAAGAAAGGAGAAGAAACATGTATCAAAAGCAGAGAAAACATTTTAAAAAATTGTACAGAACATTTCTCTAACCTAAAGGAGATGATTAACTGAGAATATTAAAAGCTACAAGCTCCACTCCCAGGCGCTCTAACACACCCAGGATCATAGGATCAGAGGTAAGGAGGACACATCTGTCTCAACACTGGAAGTAACTGGGACCAGCAGGACCCAGGCATGCTGGAACTCTGCCAGCCCAGTAGCATGGGTTCCTTCTGGTCTGTCTGGGCCAGTGCCCTGAGCAGACCTTGGGTACAAACTATGCAGCAAGTCCCATAATACCCAGAGGAAGCTCAACTCCCAGGCACTCTAAAGGACCCAGGATCACAGGATCCCAGAATCACAGGATCCCAGAGATGGCTTGACTCTGAGGAGTTCTAACACAATCAGGATCACAGGAAGAACAGTCCCTAGTGAGATTTAGCCAGGGCAGGTAGCACTAGAGATAACCAGATGGCAGGAGGCAAGCATAAGAACATAAGCAACAGAAACCAAGGTTATTTGGCATCATCAAAACTCAATTCTCATATCATAGCAAGTCCTGCACACACCATCACACCGGAAAAACAAGATTCAGAACTAAAATCATTTCTCATGATGATGATAGAGGACTCTAAGAAGGACATAGGTAACTCCCTCAAAGAAATACAGGAGAACACAGTAAACAGCTAGAAGCCCTTAAAGAGGAAACACAAAAATCCCTTAAAGAGCTACAGGAAAACATAAACAGATGAAGGAATGAACAAAACCATCCCGGATCTAAAAATAGAAATAGAAACAATAAATAAATCACAAATCACAAAGGGAATGAACAACCCTGGAGTTAAAAAACCTAGGGAGAGATCATGAGTCATAGATGCAAGCATCACCAACAGAATACAAGAGATAGAAGAGAGAATCTCATGGGCAGATACTATAGAAAACATTGACACAGTTAAAGAAAACACAAAATGCAAAAAGATCCTAACCCCAAACATCCAGGAAATCCAGGACAAAATGAGAAGACCAAACCTAAGGATAATAGGTATAGAAGAGAGTGAAGACTCCCAATGTAACGGGCCAGTAAATATCTTCAACAAAATTATAGAAGAAAACTTCCCTAATCTAAAGAAAGAGATGCCCATGAACATATAAGAAGCCTAAAAAACTCCAAAGAGACTGGACCAGAAAAGAAATTCCTTCTGTCACATAACAATCAAAACATCAAATGCACTAAACAAAGAAAGAATTCTAAAAGCAATGAGGGAAAAAGGTCAAGTAACATATAAAGGCAGACCGATCAGAATTACACCAGACTTCTTACCAAAGACTATGAAAGCTAGAAGATCCTAGGCAGATGTCATACAGACCCTAAGAGAACACAAATGCCAGCCCAGGCTACTATACCTAGCCAAAC
This sequence comes from Hylomyscus alleni, assembly GCA_019843855.1. NCBI lineage: Eukaryota > Metazoa > Chordata > Mammalia > Rodentia > Muridae > Hylomyscus > Hylomyscus alleni. The sequence goes on from JADRCC010539419.1 coordinate 10,095, forward strand.
TCTCAATTATCATAGATGGAGAAAACAAGATAATCCATGACAAAACCAAATTTACATAATATCTTTCAACAAATCCAG
>JADRCC010539423.1:0-10418 GCA_019843855.1 Hylomyscus alleni
GAGGGAGATCTGACCCCCTCTTCTGGCCTTTTCAGGTACTACATGCATGTAATATACATGCAGCAAAACCATAATAAAATAAAAATAAGAAATAGTAAAACTAATTTGATGCAGGCAAATGAGGTCATGTAGTCCTTGTACTTATGGTTTGGATTTTTTTCCCTTCAAATTTCTGCAGTAAGCATTTAGAGACTTTTAACTGGTCATAGTCTTTACTCATCTGTATCAGGTGTATGAATACCACACCCTATATAGCCAGAGTCATTCAGAATGAGAAAGGAGTGAGGGGCACTCACTAATGAATGGCTGAATTTAAGGTCACCTAGGACTCTCCTTCTGTCATTTATTACTGTTGGACCTGATTGAGACTGCTACGTAAGTTTTATTAATTAAAAAAGTGTTACTTTTGGAGCTCCCACATTGTAGCAAATATGTTAAAGTGAACACTGATAATAAATAAACATAGGCATGGCAAAACGTATTTAAAATGATCGTTAAGTTCACACAGTAGTTTTTAAGACTTCCCATTCTACCTTCTTCTCTCTTCTCTAACTTTCTTTTGTCTCCTTTACGAGCCTCTTAGTGTTCCTCTTTCCTCTCCTCCTCCTCCTCCTCCTCAATTATTATTGCTACACATCTAAAAAAAAAAAAACTTTGAGTCCAGTTAGTGTTTTTCATATATGTCCGTATTTAGGGCTGAAAATTCATCAGAGGAATCACCCCCTCCCGAGAGAAGGCCGACTCTCCCTCTCTTAATAGCCATTACTTACTTACCTTTAGCTCTTCATCTAGGGGAGATTTTTCTCAGTCCCTTTTGGGATATCAGCTGATGTTGTCATTATTCAGGTGACTGGATTATTGAGATTTCATGAGTACAGCTTCCTGTCACACATAAAAGACACCTTCTGACAGTGGATGTGCTAGTCATCTGGGTCTTACAGTCTTATTTTTAAATTGCTTTTCGATTTATTCATTTTATGGGTATGAGTATTTTGACTGCATCTGTGTATGTGTTCCACATGCATGTAGCATGCATGGAGACCAGGATAAGGTATCAGACCCCCCTGGAACTGAAGTTACAGATGATTGTGAGCCATCGTATGTTTGCTGGGAACCCAGTCCTCTGTTCTCTGAAAGAGCAAGTGATATTAACCCCTGAGGCATCTCGTTAGTCCTTGGCTCTTACAGTCTCTCTGCCTCCTCTTCTCTGATAGTCTCTGAGCCTTAAGTGTAGGGGTTGTCCTGTAAAAATCCATAACTGGTCAAATACATAAAATAACTGTCCAAATAGTGTGTTGTTTATGTTTGACTTGAAACAAATAACTTTATTGGCTGATGCAGGATGATCAGGAATTCAGGGTCACTGGGCTCCATAGTAACATCCTGTTAAGAGCAAGAAAGACTGGGGTTGCAGCGCAGCTACCAGAGTACTTTCCTAGCATGCACGAAGGCCTCAGTAAGATCTATACACACAACTGGCCATGGTGGTGAGTGCCCATAACCGCAGTATTCAGGAGGTAGAGGCAGGTGAGTTAGAAATGTAAGATTGTTGTTTCCGAGACCAGCCTGAGCTATGTAAGGTCCTGTCTCAAAACAAGGAGGGACATTAGAAGAAGGAAGGAAGGAAGACCAAACAAAGCCAGACTTTAATCAAATGTTCAATAATTTTTATCATGAGGCCTTTTCTGTGTGTTTGTTTCACAAATCTGTTTCCTTGTTCAGAACCCAAGCAGTAATGGGGACCCTTGAAATGTTCTCAATGTTCTCAGGACCTGAGCATTGGACCTGTGGTACTCTGTTGACATTCCAGTAGTCTGACTGCTTCCTTATCCCATGTTCTTAGTCATGATTTCACCAAGATGCCCCTGCATTACCAGTAAGTTATTGAAGTGTCTCACCTCAGTGCATTTTTTGGTCCTCCCTTAGCATCATGTTTTGGACACTACTAGACATCCACAATTCCTAAAACCCAAATGAGCATTTTACAGCATCCAATATGTGTGAATATGTGTTCATATGTGTTTATTGACACACACTACGCTTCTTCCTTTTCTCTTTTAAAGCTTACATTTGTGTGGATTGGATGAAAGGTTAGTAGTATTCTTTTTAAGCAACATCAGCATATTTTGTTTAAAAAGACACGGGCATAGTTTCTAATTTTACCTTGAGAGCTAGGTTTTGTGGGTTGTGGAGATCAGAGGTAAAGTGCTTACTGTCCATGTTTGTGAGGGCGGGAGTCTGGATCTCCAAAACCCCTGGAAACAGTCAGATAGGCATGGCATCCGGCCCTGGAATCCCAGTGTGGAGAGGAGGAGGCAGGGCATCTCCAGAGCAACATGGAAAGCTAGGGTAGCTAAAAGTACCTGCTCCAGGATCAGGGGCAGACAGACCATAAGGTGGATCGTGATTGAGGAGGACACTTGATGCCAGTCCTCCACACATGTGCACACACACCTGCACCTACATGTGTACCCACACATATGCAAGCTCGTGTAAATATATGCATACTGAGAGAGTATAGGGGAACAGTGGTACAGAGATTCCAGCTCACGGTTTTGAGGTAGGTGGTTCTGGGCATTCGTCTGTAACAGAGGCTCTTAACCTTCCTGATGCTGTGACCGTTCAATACAGTTCCTCATGTTATGATTATTTTTGTTGCTACTCCATGACTGTTATTTTGCTACTGTTATGAATAGCAATACAAATATTTTTGGAGATAGAGGTTTGTTGAAGGGGTCACAACTCACAGGTTGAGAACCACTGATCTAAAGAGTCTCTGAGGAATTCCTATCAAGTTCCCATTCCTGTTGGCTAGAAGTTTCTGGAAATGTGCCTACCCCCATATATGGCCACCACCTCCTTGGGAGGCTAAAATCTTCTCTTTTTTTTCCCCACTGTCCAGAGCTTACACACATGTTTCTTGTTGAACTCTAATTCTGAACTATATTAGTGCAGCCCCAATACCTCTTGTGCAAAACAGAAGAGATTTCGGAAGGCTGGGAGTGAGCGATCAAGATGGTGATGTAGTCACCCACTCACATAATACAAAGCCCATAGCACTGAAGGGAATGTGTATGTTTCTATCTCTATTAGAGTTCTTTGAGTGAGTCTGTAAAATTGACATTTGATCTCATCAACTTGAATGGCAGAAATGCTGCCTAGAACTACTTTGGGATGAGCTGTGGTCTTCTTTCTATTGGCTTCTCATAAATATTAAAAAGCAGCTCATAAATATTGAAAGGTCAGAAGGATAATAGGAATTCTGTCATAGTCTTTACTTCAACACTCGAAGAGCTGCAAAGCTCATGAAAGCACAATTTAACACAAGAGCAACAACTAGTATTTAGCATAATATAATGTAGATTGTCATCAGATTTCTGACTTAAAGGTACAGCTGCAGAAACCCACATACTGGGGTGGGAGAACTGGAGATAAGACTCAGCTGGTAAAGTGCTTGCTATGTAACAGGCCCCCAGACCTTAGTGCAACAGATGCCATGATAGAGGCATCACTCAGGCCTTGAAACCTGGCACATAGGCATCAACAACCAGTCCAAACAAGAACAAGGACCACCCGACAAAATGGGAGAAAAGGCTAAGTCAACAGTTCCAGGCTGTGGCTGGGAAAGTGCAAAAGATCCTATGTGTACTAACCCTGTTTTATTTTCCCCTGTAGTTCTGCTTCTTGCTATCAGAAATGTGTCAACCAAGATATGGTTTTTTATACACAAAAGGTTAAGAATTGTAAGGCTGGAAGTTGCATGATTTGGGCAAGATCCCCATGCAGCCACTAGCCAGGAATAAAAGCATTCGATTCAACTTTGAGAGTGTCCAAATGCCCTGTCTCTGGCAGGCTTACCTTGCAATAACTATACAGGCACGACAACCTGAGTTTGGATTCACATCAACCATGTGCCTCAGTCAGGGTTTCTATTCCTGCACAAACATCACGACCATGAAGCAAGTTGGGGAGGAAAGGGTTTATTGAGCTTACACTTCCACAAGGCTGTTGATCACCAGAGGAAGTCAGGACTGGAACTCAAGCAGGTCAGGAAGCAGGAGCTGATGCAGAGGACATGGAGAGATGTTCCTTACTGGCTTGCTTCTTTCTCCTGACTTGCTCAGCCTGCTCTCTTATAAAACCCAAGACTTCCAGCCCAAGGATGGCACTAATTGAGAAAATGCCCCACAGCTGGATCTCATGGAGGCACTTCCCCAATCGAAGCTCCCTTCTCTGTGATAACTCCAGCTTGTGTCAAGTTGACACACAAAACCAGCCAGTACACCATGTAAAAAAAAAAGTCAGGTGTGGTGACTCATCCTGTAATCTCCGTATTAGGGAAGTAGAGACAAGAGGATCCCTGGGGGTCACTGGCCAGCTAGTCTCTCCTAGGCTCCTTTCCGGCCAGGGAATGACTCAGATAATGTGGAAAGATTGAGAGAGCACCCACATGGTGGGTCACAACCATCTGCAACTCCAATTCCAGTGCATCTGATACCAAATTCTGGCCTGTAAAGGCACCGGGTGTGCAGGTGGTACACAGACATACATATATACATGGCCATGCATATAAATTAAAATAAAAAATTTAAAAGATCAATGTTAGTGCTCAGCTTGCTTTCTCCTTTTGGTTTGTGTGGGAGCTTGGGCTAGGAAGGTGTGTGCTTTTTAACGTGTTCAGTTTGGTCTCAAGTCAGTATGCAGACAAGCCTCCGGCTGTCACCTCAACCCACTCTCAGAGAGACCAAATCTCCAGTTTTCTCTTTTTTATTAAGTGTCGTGCCCCTGGAGTGGTGCTGTCCACTTTTAGGGTAGGTGGTCCCTTATCAATTAACCCAGTCTAGAGACTCCTAAAGGTATGTTTCCATGGTGATTCGAAATCCCATCAAGTTGCCAATCAAGATTTATCATCCTACATAATAGTAAAATGCTGGCATTGCCTTGTGTGTTCCATAGAGCTTTCACACAAACACATGGTTCAGAGAAGAACACCACCTTGCCTCATTATAGCTGGGCTTGGTCTCAAAGCTGGTGGTCTCTTTTCTGTACAATACTCTTCAAAAACATAAAATAGAGGGATGTAATGAGTATGGTAAATAATTTAGAAAAGGAATTAACTTGGCAGAGTCAGGGAGCTCTTTCTAGAGGACATGGGGTTCTGCAGTAGAATATTTTAATAGCTGGTATCTGCTATTTAATAACATAGTCAATGCCTAGAGCTAATTAGAATATTTCCCACCAGTTCTGGGGTATTCTTGAGGAAGGAGAGGTGCAAACCTAATATTGCAGTGTGTTGTAAACCCGAGGCTACGTGTAAAAGTGAGTTGGGGTGACATTTCTAGAAAAGCTTATTTGTCGAAATAGAAGTCTGTTGCCCAAGGTCTCTTCTTTCCAAACGCAGTAGCAAAGAGTGGCTGGGGCTCCCAGTTTTCTACATTTTCTTATAGAAGACAAAGGTAGGGCACTGGAAGGGGCAGGCTCATCTGTTTTTCCTCACCCAAACACTGCCCAACTGATAGAAATCAATTTCTTTGCAGCAGGTTTGAGATCAGACATTTGAGCTTTTATATGTGAAGGCAAGACACGACATCCCCAGCCTGCATAATTCATGGTGTTTGCCATGGATCCTTTAAGCCTTTCTGTTAACTTGAAGATTAGCTTTTTCTTTTTCTTTTTTTTTTTCTTCCTTCCTTAATCAAAGGTTATTTTGAGTCAACTTTGAACAATCCCCGAAGCTGTGCTATTCAGCTGTTGGATTCAGTATTTTCAGCATTTGGAGGCAGGCTGCTGCTGTTCTTGGGTCTGTTATGTTATTCAGTGCCTCACTAAATGAGGAGTAGGTTGAAAGGCTGGAAGGCTATTTTCTAATTTCTCAAGAGTCTCTTTACCACCTAATTTTCTTTTCATCAAATGTTATTTACTGACTGGCTCCAATCAAATGCATTGGTATTGTGGCTTGCCGCGATTGTGGCAGATGATAAATGTCAGTATGAGGAGGGTGAAAGAGCCAAGCCTCACGTTTATTAATACTGTTTGTCTGGCATGGCTCCACTTCCATCGCACTGAGGCTCGCAGGGGCGAGACCTTTGCTTGGCCACTGTGATAAGATCCCTGGGGTTCTTCTCCATCTCCCCAGGATTTTCTATGTGTATAAGAGATGAAAGGTTTTGAAGATCTAAGAAACAAAGCAATCTATTATTTATCTTGAAAAATCAAATCATATTTTGTTTTATAGGCACAGTAGGCATGTTAATGTGAAGTCTATCAAAGACATAGGAACAAAGATGTTAAATTAATGTCATGTTGAGCCTACTGGGTAAAGAAATCATTCTACCTTAGAAGGTAAGAAGATTAAAGCGAGATGTCACTGAGGGCCATCCTGTGGGACGACAAACCAAGGTAGCTCTTTCTGCATCATGGTAACTATTGCAATATCACATTGTGCATTCTTTCATTGTGTGCTCAGATGTAGTTCAGAACCCTTTCCACTCGGAAGTCACTGCCAGTCTTGAGGTGACATGTCAAGCGTTACAACTTGAATGTAAAATATCCCAGCAAAAGGCATAGGTCTTAGTGGCTTGGTCCCCAGCTGACGGTGGTATTCTGGGAGGTTCTGGAAACTTTTGAGGGTGGGACTTAATCAGAGGAAATAGGCCCCTGGAGGCATGGCTGGAAATTACCCCTTTCCCCTGCTATCTTACCTACTCTTTGCTTCCTGTCTACTATGAAGCAAATAGACTCTGCCACACCGAAGAGCCCTGGGAACATGGAACCAAATCTAACCATCTTGAAAACCATGAATCAATACAAAGCTTTATGTCTGTCATGTGTTTTGTTTTCAGTGATAAGAATACAAACTAACTCACTAACAGAGATGTTAGTCATCCTTTCAAGTTATGTACAAATGCAGGTACAGTTCCATCAGTCCAGCGGGTCACCAAAGAGGCATTCTCCTTTTAAACACCTTATCAAAAGAGTCTAATGTTATCCGAGTTCTGCTCTTGTGTCATGACCATGATATGACTCTTGAACTTAGTTCTTCCATGACAGCTCAGGGTTGATCTCATTAACTACAGCTTTATTGCTAGCTAATACCATTGACAGCTATTCGGCAGCAGCTTATCCCCTGCCATAAAGCTTTCAGCCAAGATCTCTAGATGCTGGTGCTGTCCTGATAGAGATTCTGACCCAAGAGCATCCCTGAAGTCCTCTATACCTGGCCAGAGGAGAACATTGGACCCTCTATAACTGGAGTTAGAATTGGTTGTGAGCCACCATGGGTGCTGGGAATCAAACACAGGTCCTCTGGAAGAGCAGCTCTTGGCTGCCGAGCATCTCTCTTGATTTGATTGTCGATGCAACATGGCCAGCTGCCTTGTGTTTTTGCCACTACATCACTACAATGGACTGTGCTCCCAAATGGTGAGTCAGAATAAACATTTCCTTAAGTTGCTTTCGTTAGGTATTTTGTTACAACAACAAGAAAAGTAATTGATACAATGAGACTCAATAAGTCTCTAGAGCAGGGACCTTGACTTACTACCTGTCTCACATGGGTACTTCCAGGGCCTTGCATGAAGGATACTTCTCTGGGTGAAGAGCCTATGTGGTCCAGATGTTGTGATAGTAAATTTTTATTGTTTGTGCTTGAATGGATTTAGAATCACTTAGGAGATGTAGATATACCTTTGGGTGTGGTCAAAGGCTTCTCCAGAGAGGATTAACTAAGAGGGGCATAGGTGGAGATACAAGATAAATATAGTCAATGCCATGGAATGAGCTGGGTCTCAGGTGGAGGAAACGGAGAAAAGTAGCTCCAAACTAACATGACCTTCTCTCAGCTGTCAGCCAGGAAATGAAGATTAGATTCAGCCACACGGTCCTGTGACCATGATGCTGTACTCAGACACAGGACTGAACCATCTTAAACCTTGAGCAGAATGAATAATTCCCCCTTTAAGTTGTTCCTTTCTGATATTTTATAGCAGCTACAAGAAGGTGCTAACTCGATAGCTAGTTGTTCTTTTCCAGTGTGCTTTCCAATGATGTTTCCCTTGAAATACACACATTGCATTTCAGTTTGTTTATACGTCATTCTGCTTTACATGGATGGCATCTTGAGGCTTTTATATTTCAGCTACTTGGTACACAGAACTGGTGAGTTGGGCTAGAGAGGGGAACTGGGATAAATAGAAGCTGATAGTTGATGAGATGCCTAAAGGCTTAAGAAATTCAAAGAACATGAACACGTCACATAGTAATCAATTGTGTTTGCTTGTTTTTCCATTTAACAGTGGTGTTTTAGTGAATAGCACTGGGAATGGAATAGAAAAGAGAATGCATATATACCAGCATCCAAAGATGACCAGAGAAAATAAGATGTGCATGCAAGACAATAGCTCATAAGTAAAGGGATATCCCCCCCCCAACTTGGCTATAGACTCAATAGTTTTGTTTCCCAAAATCTATGTATTGAAAGTTGTTCCCATTGTGATGGTATTTGAAGGCAGGGCCTTTGGGTTGGGTCAAGAGAATGAGCACAGCCCTCAAGAATGCCATTAGCACCCTTGTAAAAGAGCCCTCAGGGAGCTCTCTAGCCTTCTCTACCAAGTGTGGCACAGTGAAAAGGTAATACCTATAAATGAGGAGGCCCATTAGATTCAAATCTACACAGCCATTGATCCTAGATATGGCAGGCTTCAAAACTGAGATAAACACACTCTGTTGTTAGACAGCTACCCAGTCCATGCCATTCAGTTGTTTCAGCCTGGGCAGAATGAAACACAGTTAGGAGGTATGTGCTGGCTTCTTAAAGCCTCTCATGTCAAGTTACACACCTTACGATTAGCACATATGCATTGCCATGATTTCTGTCCTAATCTTCTTTTCCTCTCTGCAGTTGTCTCTAGCCATTGCATATCAATTTCATCTTCTTAAAATATGGGTCCTATAACTCTCTCATCCTCAAACTGAAAAACCCTTTTCCTTGCATCTTTATGTTGCTACATCTTCTCTGCATCCCTTAAAAGCCAGCTTATCAATGCAGCCTCCTTGAAGCCTTCCTTGAATCCCCCAGCCCCAAATAATCACTAAGTGTTTTGAATCTTTAGTCTTCTCTTTTCTTTGACTTCTACTTCCAGTCCACAAGAAAATGTAAAATGGAAAACATATTTGAGGTCTGTATGCTGAGCGTGGTTATAGAGGAAGGGCATTGGGTTCAGATTAATGTAGCAATTTTGATAATAGGCTATGATACCTTGAGTGAGAAATAGGCTCATGTATGTGAATCCTTGATTCCCAGTTGGTGGCACTATTTTGTAATGTTATGGAATCATTAGGAGGTAGAGTCTTGGTTGAGGAATGTGTCACTGGGGACAGGCTTTAAGGATTTATAACCTCACTCCATTTCCTGTTCTCTCTCTCTTTGTGTCTCTTTCTCTGTCTCTCTGTCTGTCTCTCTGTCTGTCTGTCTGTCTGTCTGTCTGTCTCTCTCTCTCTCTCTCTCTCTCTGTGTGTGTGTGTGTGTCTGTCTGTCTGCCTGTCTGTCTGTCTGTCTGTCTGTCTGTCTCTCTGCTTCCTGTATATGGATGACAATGTGTTCAGTTAGCTTCCTGTGTGCCACTGTGTGCTCCTGGCTTGTTGCCACACCTTCTCAACCATGATGATCTCTAGCCCTCTAGAACTGTTAGCCAATAGAAACCCTTTCTTCCCTCAGGTGCTTTTTTGTCAGGTCACTTTTTACCACAGCAACAGAAAAGTGACTTCACAGTTCTTTCTGGAGCTCAGAAAACATTGGTCACTAATGTGGAATTTAATCTCACAAGAAGTGGAAACAGGACTTTGAATTGAATGAGGCAGACAAGAAAGAGAAAAGAAGACTGAGGAGAATGAAGGTGCACCATTTTTAAAGCTAAAAAAGGAGATGTCAGGGCTGAGGAGATGGCTCATCTGTTAAAGTCATTTGTTGCAAAAGCCTAAAGACCAGAGGTTCATTCCCAGAATCCACAGGGGAAGGAGAGAATTAACTTCTAAAAGTTCTCCTCCAACCTTAATATGCACACCATGGCTAGGTATGTGTACACACACACACACCATGGCTATGTATGTGTACACATACACACACACACCATGGCTATGTATGTGCGCGCACACACACACACACACACACACACACACACTCAAAAAAATATTTACAAAGTACATGGACTCTCAAGAGACTGAAAACTGACTCTGGGAGGTGGTAAAAATGATCTGATCAAAGGCGACATTGACGACATTGACGACAGTGACTCTGTTGCCTAATTTCCTGAAAGCCTGGTGACCTGGACACATAGAACCTGCACACACTCCTAGTGCCCTACCATAGCATATTCATTTTTAGGTCATTAAGTGAGGACGCAGCAAGTGTAGGCTGCAAG
>JADRCC010539459.1:0-19419 GCA_019843855.1 Hylomyscus alleni
AGAGAGGGAGTATTTACAAAACACTGAGACAGGTGATGCTTAACAATACCAACATCCAGCCTGTAGTCAGATCTCTGCGGGTTCAGAAATCTGCATTTGAATAATACAGAGACAATCTTTACACAGTGCATAAGACCAGCACTCCAACATCATTTCTTTGCTCTGTCATTAGTGCATCTAAGATGAATAATTATTTGTTTAGATCTCTCTAGAAAAAGCTGCCCAATATAGGCAAAGCTCAGGTTTAGTTTTAGATAAGGCCAAGAAAGAACAATTTGGTCATATAATGCGTAGAATTACCAGGTGCTAAACAAAGCATGTTTAGAATGTTTAAGGCCTAAAGTTGTGAATTCAAAATACTCTAGGCTTCTCTCAGAGTGAAATGGGACAAGATCACTATCTTAGGTGATTAAAAGCAAGTTGGGGAGGAAAGTGTTTATTCAACTTCTACATTGCATTGAAGGAAATCAGGACAGGAACTCAAGTAGGGCAGGAACTAGGAGGCAGGAACAGATGCAGAGGCCATGGAGGGGTGCTGCTTATTGAATTGCTCCTTGTGCTTGCTCAGCCTGCTTTCTTATAGTCCCAGGACCATCAGCCCAAGGATGGCACCACCCATCATGGGCTGGGCCCTTTCCCATTGATCACTTACTAAGAGAAGGTCTTAGAAGCAGATCATATGGAGACATTTTTCTCAATTGAGCTTCCCTCCTCTCAGATGACTCTAGCTTGTGTCAAGTTGACATGAGCTAGGCAGCACAGTCACACAAGGCTACACATGACTGTCTGATATAGAAAGGCAGAGAAGACTTTCCCAACCATTTGTATTTCAAACCTTTGCAGAAGTGGATCTCCTGCTTCTGCCATTTCAAAACAAAAACAAAAATACCATGAGTCACATATTCTTTATATTTCCTCAGAGAATCTTATTTTCTGTGTTACTCCTAGAGCACATTCATACTCTAAGGTAAACTGAGGTTGAGCTGTGTGGGTTTTCTTTTGTGAAGGTAGAGACTAGCAGTCTTCAGAAGTCTTTCAAAGAGGAATCTAGAGTTTGTTTCCCTAACTGTATTGAGGGATTATGTGATCTATGACTAATTTACAAGCTCAGTGACCACCACAGCTGCCCTTCCTAGCCTCATTTCTCTTGATGAGGCTCACATTTGTAGCCTCACCCCAGGTGGGAAGAGACCTGTCTATTTGGCAAGGCCAACCACCATAGCAGACTCTGAAGATAGGACTAGCTGTCTTTGTTTTGTGATTGGTTCTCAGAAGTAAGGACATCTTCCCTTGACTCTTCTAGGGGAGAGTCCATCTGCCATGATGTTTGGTGATAGGAACTGTCTTTGAGAGAAGCAGCTGTGTTGCTCCAAATGGCATGTTTGAAAGTGTGGTTATACACTTCCTGGGATCCTTTGAACATGAGTAAGTTTTTGTTTTTTTTTTTGATAGTGCTAAATCTTGAAAAAAACAAAACAAAGCAAAAAAACCCAATCAGTTGAAAAATCAGCTGTGATTCTTCGTCCTGCAGAGCCTGCCCAGAGTATTGTCTTAGGAAAAAGTATTGTGGCTTCACAAGTTTGTTCTCCATCTTTTGTTTTACAGGGAACTCCATAGGTGACTACAAAAAGCCTCCCACTCCCTCCCTCTCTCTGGCTCCCTCCCTCGCTCAGGCTCCCTTCCTCTCTGTAGACTGTCACTGAGATCATATTCTTACATGTTTTCATCCTAGTCAGATGTGACTGTTACTTGTCTCCAGATGTTTTGAGATAATGGCTTTCCATCTTTCATTTTTATTCTTTCAATAACACTTCCTCTAATTCTTGTATAATTTAACAAATTAAATCACATCTTTCCTCAGACTTCCTTCTTTCTAGTTTAAGTCTTTCCTATCTCTTTTCAAAATCTCTTTTCAATGCCTTCCTAATGATATAGAAATTTTAGATGCAATTCAGACAGAATCTCAATAACATTAAAGCATTCACAAATATTTCAAGGACACGGGAGGTTCTTATGAGCTATTTTAAAATGTTCTTGGTTTCTACTTAAAACTGCTTAAAATATAAGCTTCCATTTTTCTTAAGTCTTGGAAAATGCAGACTCGATACTACCTAAATACTTAAATGTTTACTTCTATTAAAAGTACAACGTTGAGCAAGTTAAAAGTATCCATCTACTTCTTGTGTTTATGTTCTGTTATATTCAGGCTTATTTCAGTTTAGCCTATGTCATTTTAGTAGGTGTGAGGTACTAGTTCAGTGTCCACTGGGGTAAAAAGTTGCAGTTCTAATCTGTGGTTAGTTGATTTTCTCACAAAATGCTAATGGTTTGTGTGGACGTTTCTGAAGAAGGGCTGCTCTGGGGTTTTGTTGAATTCCTCATGTGTTTGCTAAGCACAAACTGTGTTCCTGGCTTTGGGTAAGAGAATCAAAGATGAATGAGATCACATTTTGCCCTCAACCTGCTTGTAAGAGGCTTGTCACCAGATTAAGACATGAGCCGTGGGAGAATCTGAAATGGAAAGAGTAATTGTGACAGAGAAAATTCTGAGCAGTGAGGTCTAGAGAGCTGACAGCCTTGATAGATAAGGAAGGTGGTGGTCAACCATAGTGTCAGCTGGGCTGGATTTGGAGCCTCCTAAGAAGTGTATTGTAACTCTGGGCATGCCTGTAAGGACCTTTGCAGAGGAGTTAGCTGGGGAGATGGGACCCACCTGCAATATGAACAACACCAACCCATAAACTGCAGCCCCAGACCAAAGAAAAAGGGGAAAGGGAGGAGGCTGGCATCTGCAATCCCACTCTCCAGCTTCCTGGTGCTATGCCAGTCTCACCACGTGGCACCATATGGTTCTGCATTGTGAGTCAAATGAACTCTTCTTCCTGTGAGCTGATTTCTATTAGGTATGTGCAAGCCTTTATTCTTTAGAAAGCATCATCAAATCTCAGGTACTTTATTTATCACAAGGTAAAGCAGATTCTGAGGCCGCATATTCCAGTTAGAGGTCAATGATGTAATCACATGTCCCAGGGGAGAGGTAGGATTTGATGCAGGGGACAGAGTGGAGGGGGAAGGGTGGGAGAGGGTAAGAGGGGGAGAGGGAGAAAAGGAAAGAGAGAGGAAGGGAGAGGGAGAGAGAGAGAGAGAGAGAGAGAGAGAGAGAGAGAGAGAGAGAGAGAGAGAGAGAGAGTTTTGAAGATGTTCCTTGCAAACACTGGTGATGAAGGGAGGGCCTGTGAACCAAGAAACACAGCTCCAGGCACTGAAAAAGGCAAGAAGTGGATTTCCTCTGGAGGATCCAGAGTGTACAGCCCTGCCAACACCTCAACTTCAACTTAGTGAAACCAATTTCAGGTCTGTGGCTTTTATTACAGCTGTAGGAGGGAGAGACATGCTCACTAAATACTTACCAATGACCCACAATGTTCAGACACTGTGTAAAGATACTTTGCCTTCCCCCTTGGCCTGGGAGTGCACAAACAAGAAATTCCAATAAAGGCAACAATGTCTGAGTTCTAGAGGTCGTCATGGAAGGAGGGGCAGAGAGCTTGTAAGAACTAGGTATAGTCTGTAGTGAAATAATATTGGACGGCCGTGGCACGCACAGACTCACAGTGGCTGTAGCTGCTTGCACAAGATCAACCAAATTAAAATCCCAGTATGGCTAGGGGAAGGGTTTGTGAAGCCTGGCCTCTAGCTGGGGGGCCAAAGTGGGAGCTTCTAGAGTCTTTGGAAAGTCAGTTATGTCAAATAATGTCTTGCTAGAGCAGACACAGTAAAGAATGTTTTACAGAGGTAAAAGGATGTTTTGATATAGCAAACATGTGAAAGGACCCTTGATGAAGGAGTATAAATATGACCCCACAGGTAGTGAGAGACGAGAATTGAGCACTGGTTTGGTTTTTCTCTGTCTTGCATATTGTTGTTGAGCTCAACTTGTGGTAACACAGACATTGACAGAAGTTTGTCAAGGAAGTGCTCCTGAGGTTCCTGTGGCAGCTTGCTGCTTCAGCTGCCTCGCCTCTGGCCGCTTGGCAAACCTTGCCATCTCTTCAGGATTGAACTACAGCTGCCGGTTTGTGCCTGGTATCTGCTTGCCAAAAGGACTGGTCTGCAGCTGTTGAGACGTATTTGGTGTTTGCAATGCAACTGAAGTGCTGCCAAAGAAGATCGAGCTCATCCCCAGAGAACTATTGCTGAACATGTCCACTTCCCCCATATCCTGTGCTGGGTGGAGGGCAGGGGAACAGGTTGAATGTTTATTAAAATAGGCTGGAAAATATTTATGCCAACAGGGAGCCACTGGCAAATGTTGGCTTCTGGGGTAGGAAAATCTGCTTCCTTGGGGCTCTTGAGGTTTACCCTTGCTCTGTAGATGGACCTACACTCGTGCATATACAGGCAGTCCCGTGTAGACTCAGTGGGTTTATAAAGAGAGAGCACGTGAAGTTATGGAGGAAAGTGGAAGGAAGGAAGGGGGAGGAACTAAGAGGAGGGAATGAGATAACCAAAACACAATGCATGTTTGTGTGAAGTTCTCAAACAATCAAAAAAAAATTAAAAAGTCAATTTAAAGAAAAATAATTGCATTAGGTCAGTCTGGCGGAAAAGGAGACTCTTGAACCAGTTGGTCAGGTCATGAAAGACCACATGGCAGAGGAGACAGATGATAAAAAATGGGGCAAAAAAAAAAAAAAGGAATAAAAGTTGCAGGAAGACATGGGGTAGAAGGTTTTCATTAGGCAAAGGTGATAATAAGGAATAATCCTCCTCCCAACATAGAATGCCCGGGTTTGGCTGGAGGGCAATGCCAGGCTGCAGACAGGAAGGAAGCTTCAGGTGGTGGAACAATTCCTATTTTTCATGGAGTGCATTTGCATCTTTAGTTTATATTTTAAACATCTGGTTACCCACAGCTTTTGAGGGAGACAAAGAACGCTATATATTAAGAGAAATGCTCATGGAAAGGATTCCTGCTCAGTTTCTTCAGCAGTGGAGAACTGCACCAACTGGCCGAGAGTCTCCTCTTCCACTGAACATACTCTACAGACTGTGCTAACTGAATCAGACTTCAAATTCTTAAAGTGTGCTTTTTAAAACTCCAAACTTGAGAATTAAAAATCTATCTAATGGCCAACAGCATTCTTGTTGTTGTTTGTTTGCTTGTTTGTTTGTTTCCTGGGATTGAAGCACCACGCTGCTATTGATGCTGTTCTTTGAGACAGGGTCTTATTGAGAACATGGCTGCTGCTTGGAACACTGGGCTTAGCTCTCAGGCTGTGCAGCTCCTCTCAGTGCAACTGATGTGAGAAATGATACAAACAAGGGAAGGACTGGGCCTGGGCAATAGCTCAGATACAGGGGGTTGAAGCCAAACCTGAGGACTGGTTCAATGCGAAGAATCCCTGTGGTAGGTAGGGAGAACCAACTCTCACAAGGTACGCCCTGATCTCCACACACCGACCATGACACATGCAGACGGACAGACAGAGCACACAGGAAAGTAGTGGCCCTCTGAGAAGGAATACAATTAGCAGTTAAGTACTAGAGAGGAGAGCCCTTTACCACAAATATGAAATATGAAAGTGTATTACTTAAGGGTCTTTTCTCTACCCACCGTTTGGTTCACGGGATTGGTTTGCAGCAGGCATGATTCAGCATGATTCAGCAAATATTTTCTGAGTATTTCCTTAGTGCCAGGCTCTGGGGTGTTGCTGCACAATCCAGGACTGAAAGGGGATACTTTTCTAATCATTTTTTTTAATCTAGGGTTTTTTTTTTTTACTAGATATTTTCTTTATTTACACTTCAAATGTTCTCCCCATTCCTGGTTTCCCCTCTGAAATACCCCCTATTCCCTCTCCCATCCCCCTGCTCACCAACCCACCCCCTCCAACTTCCTGGCCCTGGCATTCCCCTACACTGGGGCATAGAGCCTTCACAGGACCAAGGGCCTCTCTTCCCACTGATGACCAACAAGCCCATCCTCTGCTATACATATGCTGCTGGAGCCATTAGTCTCACCATGTGTACTCTTTGGTTGGTAGTTTAGTCACTGTGAGCTCTGAGGGTACTAGTTAGTTCATATTGTTGTTCATTCTAAGGAGCTGTAAACCCTTCAGCTCCTTGGGTCCTTTCTCTAGCTCCTTCATTGAGGACCCTGTGCTCAGTCCAATGGATGGCTGTGAGCATCTACTTCTGTATTTGTCAGGCACTGGCAGAGCCTCTCAGAAGAAGCTATATCAGGCTCCTATCACCACACACTTGTGGGAATCTACAGTAGTATCTGGGTTTGGTGATTGTATATGAGATGGATCCCCAGGCAGGGCAGTCTCTGGATGGTCATTCCTTCAGTCTATGCTGGTGAGGTTGTGGAAAAAGAGGAACACTCATTCATTGCTGGTGGGATTGCAAGCCGGTCCAAGCACTCTGGAAATCAGTTTGGTGGTTCCTCAGAAAATTGGACATAGTACTACCTGAGGACCCAGCAATACCACTCCTAGGCATATACTCAGAAGATGCTCCAACATGTAATGAGGACACATGCTCCACCATGTTTATAGCAGCCTTATTTAAAATAGCCAGAAGCTGGAAAGAACCCAGATGTCCCTTAACAGAGAAATGGATACAGAAAATGTGGTACATCTACACAATGGAGTACTACTCAGCTATTAAAAACAATGAATTTATGAAATTCTTAGGCAAATGGATGGATCTAGAGGATATTATCCTGAGTGAGGTAACCCAATCACAAAAGAACACATATGGTATGAACTCACTGATAAATGGATATTAGCTGAGAAGTTCAGAATACTCAAGATATAATCTAATCAAATTTTATTTGTTTCTCTCTCTTTCTCCCCACCTCGTGTGTGTGTGTGTGTGTGTGTGTGTGTGTGTGTGTGCATGTATGTTTAAAGGGATAGGTGGGTGTGGGTCAGAGAACAGATTTTGGAAATCATCTCTTCCCTTCTATGATGTGGACCTTGGGGATAGAAGTCAAGTTATTGGGCTTAGAGGGTAACAAGTGTCCTTACCTGCTGAGCCATCTCCTGGGCTCAAGGACACTTTCTTATCCCTGCTATAAGGTGATCCTTATAGAGATCATACAGAGAAGTGGTGTATTGGCTGGTTTTGTGTGTCAACCTGACACAAGCTGGAGTTATCACAGAAAAAGGATCCTCCCTTGAGGAAATGCCTCCATGATGTCCAGCCATAAGGCATTTTCTCAGTTAGTGATCAAGGCGGGGAGGGCCCATTGTGGGTGGTGCTATCTCTGGGCTGGCAGTCCTGGGTTCTATAAGAAAGCAAGCTGAGCAAGCCAGGGGAAGCAAGCCAGTAAGCAGCAACTCTCCATGGCCTTTGCATCAGTTCCCGCTTCCTGGCCTGCTTGAGTTCCAGTCCTGACTTCCTTTGGTGATGAACAGCAATGTGAAAGTGTAAGCTGAATAAATCTTTCCTCCTCAACTTGCTTCTTGGTCATGATGTTTTGTGCAGGAATAGAAACCCTGACTAAGACAAGTAATATGGTCACACTGGGAACCCTCTGGTACAATAACCTGGGCATGCTTTTCAGAGAGTATTGTGTTCTCTTACCCTGAATGAATACTGATGTTCCTCTAGCAAACCTTGCCCATGATGGTGGGGAACTGGAAGGATGGATGCTCATGTACACCTCTGGGTGGTCCGTGGGTATGCCTCCCTAAAGCTTAGAGGTGTACCTCTCACATTTTATAAGAGCTGGTGCTTTTTGAGTCCCATTGTACAAAGGAGAAGATCAACATGAAAGCAACGGAGCATAAACAAACTTCCACTATAGCTAACTTGGAAAATAAGAAAGATGTTTCAAAAGCATTCACACCCAAGTCTGTATTATTTTGGAAATCACACGCAAGAAATTAATGACAGAAATCATAGCTACTACCAACAACAACAGAAAGGAAAGAAAAAGAAAAAGAAAAAAGAAAAGAGCAAAGAAGAAAACTATACATTAAATTGGAGTCCTCAAGGATTCTTTCAGACAGGGTCCAGCATAAAAGAAGAAAAATTCACGTGCAAAACCTAATGATTTCCCTTCCCTAAGAGACCCTGATATATGAAAGTTTATCCCAAAGAGCACAGGGCATTCATTTGTGTGGATAATGATTTTCAGGCAGGAAATGTTTATCCCAGAGCCAGGCTCTCTGGAAAGATTCCTGTCGGTCACTTGAATGTTCCTGGGGTAAAATATTCTCCAGTTCTCCATTTCCATGGGGAAAAGCACCATGTCTGATTCTCAACTACACCCAGTGATTCCTACCAAGAACAACTATTCAGCAAATATGAGCATAATTGTGTCAAATAGACTCTCGTTTCTGAAAGACCCCTCAAGAGAGGAGACCCTCACTCTAGTCTTGGGATTACATGACCCCCACGAAACTCACGAGAGACCGATCTTGCTGCAAACACACAAAGTTTATTTGGGAAACCAGTGCACTGGGGCCGAGCTTGTAACCCACATAGGGGCTCAAGAAGTGTAGGATATTTAAAGGAAAAAACTACAAACCAAGGGGAGTGAAGGGAATTCCAACCCAAGTTATTCGGTCAGTTAGGGAGGGGAACATATTCTTTTTAGGAATGTAATCTTACTTAATCATCTACTGGATCCTCTACCAGTCAGCAGGGTAGAGAGCCTCATGAACCAGTTGACCTTCATTCCTAGTTCCGCCCTCATTGTGGCTCAGTCGTGAGAGGCAGGTCTCGAGAACCAGAGCCCTGAGGCTCTGAGTTAGCCAAGTTCCTGGAACCCAGAGTTCTGAGCTGGCTGACCTGCATTCTTAGTTCTGCTCAGTCTGCTAGGGGTCATAAAAAAACTTTTTTATACCTTTCATACTTTCAGTTTCTATGACAGAGTTTGGGCTGACTGTCTACAAATGCTTTTGTGATAACAGAAAAGATGTTGCTTCTAGTCGTCCAACTCTTCCCTTTCCTCATTCCTGAGAAGTTCCTTGGGATTGGTTAATGAAGGTCCACATACCCTTTCAGCACTGAAAGCTCCAGATCCAAGATTCACTTACGGCTTACTATTAAGGTTCCTTTGTAACAGTCTTACTTACTTCATGAATTTGGACATTGCTACAGGAGAGAATTTGCACTCTTATGGAGTGGACAGTTAATGTACACTTGTGTGTGCAGATTTTTAGATCATTTGGAACATCAGGGATGTAAACCATAGGCAGAGGTTTGGAACATTCTAAAACATACATAGAATGACCAAGACAGTTGAGCTTTGGGTTTTGATTTGACTGAAACAGAAACAAA
Source organism: Hylomyscus alleni (assembly GCA_019843855.1). Lineage (NCBI taxonomy): Eukaryota > Metazoa > Chordata > Mammalia > Rodentia > Muridae > Hylomyscus > Hylomyscus alleni. The sequence continues at coordinate 9,301 of JADRCC010539459.1, forward strand.
GAAATAATGGCTTCAAGAAGGCAGATACTATGTGGTTTTTTTTTTTTTTGTTCTGGGGTGGGCGAGAGGCCAGGGTTGGTAGGTAGGGCAAGTATCAGTTTTTGCTGAAGGCTAGCATGGTCTGGAGGCATAATTCTTCATCAGCCGGAACTGAGATGTAACACAAGCCTGGGTTTCCTATGTTCAAAGGGACAATTAAGAATGCAACACACATCAGATGCAGCAGCATGGACTGTCATCGGTGAGGTTTGTTTGCTGTTGCTTATTTATTTTCTTACCACATTAGATAAATTGTGAACTTATTAAATACATAGTGACAAGTTAATTAATGAAACTCAGCAAGACAATGGGACCAAATTAGCACTCTTAGGCTAAATGGGGTTCAAGGTTCTAATTACTTGAATTTTGAAGTTGTAATGAAACTACTGACACGTGTAAACCTTTAAATTGTGTCATTAATTATATTGCACAGTGATTTTAGAAACCTTCATATTCTTTTTTATGGTACTAGAATGATACAAAGATGTTTTGTAAGTATAGAATTTAAATTCTGATAACTGAATTCTTTAAACATGAAGGATGTACTTCAAGCTATACTTTAAATTTTGAAAGGCCATCTGATTTACATGTTTTGTCATGAGTTTCCTAACCAAACTTAAATCCTGTGACCAATGAGTTCCAGTCATCAAAATGAGCACTTTAAAAACATCAATGTGGCCACCACTCCTAAGACTGATATCACTCCTGATACTGTGAGTCTGGGGAGAATCTTTATTATTATTATTATTATTATTATTATTATTATTGTTGTTGTTGTTGTTGTTGTTGTTGCTGTTATTGTTTCAAAAATAGTATGGGTGTTTGGTGTGCCTGTATGTCTCTGCACCGTGTGAGCACAGTGCCTTTAGAGGCCAGAAGAAGGCATCAGATCCCTGAAAACTACAGTTATAGATGGTTGTGAGCTGCCATGGTGGTGCTGGGAATCAAACCTAGGTCCTCTGGAAGAGCAGCTAGTGCTCTTAAGCACTGAGCCATCTCTTTCTAGCCCGAAGAGAAACACGTGCACACGCATGCATGCATGAACACACACTTTCCAAATGCTAAAATTCTCTGGCTTGGATAACTTACTCTGGAGTGTAGGGTTATGGAGGGACAATGTTTGACTGCTTTGAAATGATAGGGGTTTCTGGAAAGTCTTTCACATTACTTTATTTGTATTAAAAATTACAAACCAACCAACCCTATATTAGTATTTTGGCAGAATACATGAATCATTCTTGCTTTTTAGTGATTTCAAAGAATGTATTGGCTAAAACACATCACTTTGCAAGTTCGCCTGACACTTAAGACATGGTATCTTGCTCTGTATATATTGTAGAGCCAAATCTTTCAGATTTTTGTCCTCGCTCTGTCATTTTCTCTCAGTTGGGCATTTTAAGAACCTGATGATGAAAAGTGATGTTTGCTTAAGGAAACAGGAGTGTGGTGTTATAGACTTTCAAATCTTTCAAAGTGGTGTTTCAGTGAAGAGTGAATCTCCACACTGTGGTGCTAATGAACCCTTGCCTGGGGGTCCCCCTCTGCCACTCATGGCAAAACAGCCTGGGCAGCTTTTCGGGGTCTACTCACAACCTTAAACTTAAAATGAGATAAGTGCAAAGTGTTTCCTAGCCTTTTTGTTCCCCCAGTGGTGTTTGGACATGTTGCCATGGAGACTGACCTTCACTAGCAAGAATACACTTGCCATTTGACCCCAGGAATAAGTGTGTGACCTGACTCCAGGCATGGGGGGAAGGCCGCTCTCCAGAAGCCTCTATACCCTTGTCCTCAGTTCTGCCCACTCTGAGCAGGCTTCCCACTCTCCTCTCTTTTTGAGACCGTGCCATGGCATTTTTGAGAGCATGACTTGACTGTACCAACAGCCCACAGACCTCCAAGTGGCTTCCGCTGGAGGGTTAACAGCCTTTGCAAACGCAGGGCACCAGTTCTTTGTTTCCTTTCAGAAGTATCTTGGTGATTCATTTCCAGTAAACAAAGAAGGGATTTAGGAGTCTGCAATTCAGCCCTCCTCTGAATGGACTTCCTTCAATTCCCAGTAAAGGCATCACGCATTTCAAACAGTTGTCTTTCTTCTCTAATCCACTTTCTTTCTTCCCAGCATGGAAAAGATATATAATTTAGTTCTCACTCAAATCCAAATGAGATGACTTTCAAAGACCATTCAAAGTCCTTTGCAAGGACATGTAACTGTGATTCTGAAGAATTGAAATGCAGCCAGGGATGGTGTCACTTTTGGAATTGGAAGGATATACTTTACGATGGCATCATGCCACTCCCGACATTGATGGGTCCTGTCGTCACTAGAGGGGAGAAAATTAAAATATCTTACCTGTCTGCACAATATCCTTCGTGGTTGTACAACCATAAAATATTCAGCAGCCTGATAAGTTTACTCTTAGAACTGACAGACCAAGTTGAAACTGGTCGGGAACATGTTTGGTATATCCTGTTCCTTTCTTCAGATTAGTTTTCTGTCATAACGCCAGTGTTCGGTAGAGCTCATATTGAGTCAATTATAAAGTCAGCTCAAAGGCATTAGCACTAGATTGCCTTCACAAGTCTGAAATACTTTTAACTGTTGACAAAAGGTTCGGTTTCATTATACTGAGTTCCAGAGGAGTGCTGTGGTAACATAATTCTGTTTTGTCGTTTGTATGGCACCAGAAAATTACTATAGCTTTCTGGAACTATCTGAAAATGGCTCAAAGTGAGTTGTTTGTAGGTCAGTGAGAATCGCAGAGGTAGCTGATATTTGCCTATTCGTTTATTTATTAGAGTTATTAGAAATCAGTTGTAGAGAGATGGTTTTCTTCAACACAAAATGTCTTACATTGAGAAGAAGGAAACAGCCGAGCTATTACACACTAGAGGTTCAAATGTTAATAATGAATTTAAAAAGCATACTAACAAGTGCTATATGTGATAAAGTGCCATGTTCTCTCCATGCCTGGGCTCTGTGTTCTCCCCACTGTACAAATATATCCTCTGAATAGAAACTCAGCATCAACTCAGAAAAAAACCTGATGGGATATATTTAATCAAATGATACCAGTTCAAAGTGTAGTGAAGATGGCAATTTTCTCATTTTTTCTTTTTGTTTCATTTAGACCATGTTAGAAAACCCAACCCTAAACAGGGTCATGACCAGGTGAGGAAGCCCAACAAGCCCTATTACTGCTTGAGGTCCCAGGCAGCTTGACTATGATCATACCTTCACCAAAGTCCCCTCCCCTATCCAGTGTCTCCATGACCTTCTGTGTAGCCCAAGTCATGTGTGTGTGTGTGTGTGTATGTGTGCGTGTGTGTGTTCTACTTTCCTCATCTCTGTCATGTAGGCTAGGTTACATATTAACTATACCTGTTTTCTTGAGGTACATGCTCTCCACTATGGACATTTTTAAGAATGGATACCTCACTTTGTTCTTCTTTTAGGCACTCCATCTACAAGGGCTAATAACTAAACTTCTTTCTCTGGAACTCTCCTTCCCCATTTCCATCCCTCAAATCTAACAAAATAGACCTGCATGAGATAGGACAGATCCATAAGAGAAATACAAACTGAATTTTATTAATATGCACTCCTCATGTACACATAGGAGACACTCTGGGACTATCAGTAAACTTCAAAAGGTGACTTCACATCTGGCTTGCAGATCATTGCCCGATGGAAATATGGGGAGAAGGGGGTTGTAGGGAAGTCTCCAGGAAGAGCTTGGTACATAGGAGTAATGTTTGTTAAGCATGGTTGAGCAAGTAACTTCTTAACCACTAACAGTCTAGTTACTCAAGGTTTATTTTTACTTCTAAATTATGTGACTATGTGTGGGTACATGCACATGAGTGCAGGTCCCCTTGGAGTTCAGAATCATGCCATTACAGATGAGAAGAGAATCCGGAGAGAACCAGGAGAGAACCAGGAGAGAATCAAGTCCAGGTCCATTCTAATCGGGTACTGGAGAAAGCAGTTGGAAATGTGGGCCCTGGACTTGGAGAGTCAGGATCATTTTCATGATGAAATTTGGCAGAGGTAGGGCAGAAACATTTACACTGAGTATAGACGAGAGAGGTGGAATTATATAGGGCAGGGTAAGTTTTGAGATATGTGGACAGACCGCCATGAGAAAGTATCAGGCGGCTTCAGACTGGTGTTGGTTAAGAGCCTGGAAAGGTGGTTTGTACATCGGGGCTCCATGTTTCACTGCCTGGAATTATACATCAGTTATGCAGCATACAATCCAGAGTGTGCGGTAGCATCAGAAGTTACCTTAGCAACTTCCCCTACCTCTCTTCTCCACCTTCTCACCCCTGTAATTAGATTTAAGACATCATTAAATTTTTCTTTTACCAGCTTGTTTAGACTGATAGAGTAGGTGTGGCAAGAGAGATCTGTTACTTTGCAGTCTAGGTGTATCCACTTATTGACTCTAGGTCCGATTTCATTAGGAGGCGTTGTGGGAAAGCGCCATAACTTTTGTTTTCTCCTGAAAAGAACTTTGCACTTTAAACTAGTCACAAAGTGAGAGGAGTTTTAGTTCCCTTACTCTGTGACGGCTAGGTATCCTGACTCTCATTTATTGTGCTGAAGATTGAATGTTTCATGAACTCACTCATCTTTCTTGTGCCTATACCTTAACAAGGGATGTGAGCTGTCAGCATATATGAAATGTACATGAATATGATGTATATGTAGTGAATGTATATGTATATAATGTGTATGGAGTACATGTGTGCGTATATGTAAATAATGTGTATGTATGTATATGTGTGTATGCATATATGATGTGTGTATATGTATGTGATGTACATGTGTATGTATATGATATATGTATATATGTATATTGATTAATGTACATGATGTCTATTCATATGATATGTGTCTATATGTATGTGTATATGATGTATATGGATGTATATATGCTTATGATATGTATGTATATGTATATGATATATATGATTGATGCACATGATATATAATGTATATGATGTATATAAAATATATATGATGCATATGAATGTGTATGTATGTACATGTATGTGAACTATATGTGTGTATACTTATATGTATATATTGACATTTTAGTTAGTCACTTTTACTGAGTTTGGAGTAATATATAGGGAGAGAAAATTTTCAGTCTGCTCTCTGAGAGTCATTGGCTATAGAGAGAAATGGGAGAAAAGGCACGCCCATTTATCAATGGACAGGGCACCTTCTCCGGCTTCTTCTCTGATCACTCAATGGATTCAGAAATGTGTGTAGTCTTTATACTAGAGGTGGAAACCAGCAGTTTTGAGTAAATACAATTTTGAGGACCAGGCAATGGCTTGCAAATGATTATGTTGGAAAGTTAAATGGATCAAGAGCAGTCAATGTAACTTGTGAGAGAGTATCCCTGGGGCAACCACCATCCTCAGTCTCTCTTCCCAGTGTAGGACTTCTCTTTTTAAGTTAAGAAAGAAGAGAAACTTAATTCCCACAGTTCTGGGGGCTGGAGGTCAATATAAGGTACTGAGACCTGGTGACTAGTAGTGCTATATTCTCACATGGTGGAAGCAGGAAGGCAAACGGGGATAGATGTTGAGTCTTCACATGATAAGGGAGCAGGAGAAAAAGAGCTGACTGCTATAAAGTAAGGCACTCTACCCTCACTGGTGTGTGTGTTTTGTCAGTTCATGTAACCCCAGGGAGCACACAGTCTTCTTATGTGGAGCCAGCTGGGTAAGAACTTCAGAGCAGAGCTGCCTTGTACACTTCTAGTAGGAGAACAAATGAAGCTTAGAAATCTGCATTCTTTAATTCAAAGTGCCTCGTATATCAAAGTGTCAACTTTGGGTTAATGTTTTCTGAGCCCCAACACTAATGAATTTGAAGATATTTGAAATTTCAGTTGTTTTGGAGACCATGCTTTGATGACCCAGAGCATTTGAGAGCTCAGAATTGCTTTGAATTTGCATAGTTCATAATTTAACGCAGCTCCTCAGACAACATTTTTGATTATAATTATGTTATTTCTCATGAGCTAAAGATTGCTACTCTGGTTCATTTAATAAATGCAAAAATTGGAAAACCTCAAAGGGGAACCTACTTATAGTTTACTCTTTAAATGCGATTTAGTATTAAAATTGGGATTGTATTTTCCAGTTTGTGTAAAGGCTCATTCAACTCATATTTCCATTGCATGTGGGAAATGTAGGAAGTAAAATTGCATCTGGGAAAGCCAGAGTAAATGTTTTACCTCTGGAATTATTCGTCATTTCTACTTGCTGGAAAATGCCATTTCATCCATGGTTTTCTACAGGGAAAAATTTGAAAATCTTCCTTGGTGACCCCCATCTTATAGTTATAAGATGATTTTAGTGGCTACTTCCTAACTGCAGTGTGGCTGCTGTTACAAGCTGGAATGTAAATGCCTGGGTTTATTTTCAGTGTTAAAAACTGTCCCAAGGGGATCGTGGCCCACAGATTGAGAACCACTGCACCAAGGATGTTACAGTGGCAACTCTGAGATTGTGTCTGAGGAAGACTTCAGCCTCATTCTTCTGCATGAGCGCATTCATTTGCTCTGGTGAAATTGGTGGAAGAGACCTCATAGTATTAAAAACTTATATGGACATGTTATATCTAATGTACAGAAAATATGTGATGTGTCTATAAAGCAGAAAGCCTCATCATATGTGAAACACTTTTGCAATTACCACTCTCCTGATGAACTAGAATATTCTACATAAGTCACTTTATGTTATGTTTATCTGCTTGTTGAATACCAATCCAACACCAGCTTTTCCCAGGGGAAACTGCTATTTTGCATTCCGAATTCATATTTCTTTTACTATAAAAATTCTGATTTCACATGTACTTATGAATAAAAGTATTGTTTGAGCTTTATAAATTGACATCATGCGCAATTTTCTCTTCTTGGATTTGCTTTTTACTCAACATTATCTGACCAACAGGATAGAATTCTATTGTATTACGTTTTCCTCATTGGTGTAGTTTTCTATTCTACAGTTTATTGCGGTTCAATTCTTCATTCTCTTTTATTTCCACCCTAGTTAGGGTTATTATTGCTGCGATGAAACACCATAACCAAATCATCTTGGGGAGGAAAGGGTTTATTCTGCTTACACATCCACATCACTGTTCATCTCTGAAGGAAGTCAGAATAGGAACCCAAACAGGCAGCAGCCTAGAGGCAGGAGCTGGTGCAGAGACCATGGAGGGATACTGCTTACTGGCTTGCTCTCATGGCTTGCTCAGCTTGCTTTCTTAGAGAACCCAGGACCATCAGCCTAAGGATAGCATCACCCACGATGGGTTGAGCCTTCCCACATCCATCACTAATTAAGAAAATGCCCCATATCCAGATCTTATGGAGGCACTTTCTCGGTTGAGGCTCCATCCTGTCAGATGGCTTTCACTTGTGTCAAGCTGATGTAAAACCAGCCAGCAGAGTAGCCACAGAGTGTTTCCAGTTCCTTCACTGAGGGAGCAATGCTGCCTTGATCCCTTTCACGCACAGGTTTTGATGCAAGAGTCTCTTTAAAAGTTGAAATTTGCATATCAGCCAGTGAAAGGGCCTGGGGAACTTGCCAGGGAAAGGTGAGGATCTGAGCACAGAACCCCAGCACCACCTAAAAAGCTGGCTATGGTGACACACTCCTGGAATTCAGTGCTGGGGTGGTGGACAGGATCATCCTGTCTCAAAAAATAAATGGCAGTGACAGAATTCATCCATGGTCAATGTCCTGCCTGCACACACATCTGCATGCATATATGCTCATGTGTACAAACATGCAAATATACACGTACACATAAAATGTGGGACTGTGCATCAGCGGGATGCATGTGTTGATTTTATGAAATAAAGGCCAATTGTTTTCTTTTGGCACGGTATGGGCTCTGTAGAAGATGACTTTATGAGCCCGTTTATCTACACCCTACTGGTGTTTATTTTGGGAATTATTAAATTCTGTCAATCCAGGAACTGTCTGGAGTTCCTCACCGTGATGGAAGCATGCCCTTTCTCTGCAATCCCCTGTGAAGCTGAACACCCCTTAGATGTTGCTGGTCAGTGCTTTCTTTATCTTCTTCACATGCCCATTCGAGCCCTTTGCTTGGTTCTTATAGCATTTAATTGGTCGAGAGGATTTTATTTTACATCCTGGACTCAAATTCACTGTCATTTATGGGTTAAAAATATATATTCTCTTAGTTTCTGGCATAATTTATTTTTTACTTTCTTTGTTCTCTTTTCTGGTGAACAGTAGATATTAACTTTAATAATGTGGCTTAAAGCATCCTTCCCTGTCTCCATGGCAGAAAAATATTACGGTTTGTTCCCTAGGTTTTAAATTTTGACTCTTCCCTCCTCCGTTTATTCATATGTGCTTTGGAAACAATGCTACTTAACTGTTGGGGTAACTATGAAGATTGTATTAGCTAAGACCAATCGTGCAGAACAGTACCTGGAGCTAGGTCATGTTTGTCTTACCTAGGTGATAAAACACCATGCCAATAGTAACTTGGGGAGGAAAGAGTTGATTTCAGCTCACAGTTTCTAGCCCCCTCGTGAAGAGTGGTCACTGGAGGAACACAAAGCCTGCATGTGGAAGCAGAATCAGGAACAGAGGCTGGAGAGGGCTGCTGCTGACTGGCTTGCTCCTCCTACCTTGCTCAGCTGCTTTCTTCTATCACCTGGGACCAGAGTAGCACCACCCACAATGGGCTGGGCCCTTTCTTATCAACCATTAATAAAGACGATGACCTACAGGCCGATCTCATGGAAGTGTTTTCTGGATTGCGAATCTCTCCTCACAAAAACAAAACAAAACACAACACAACAAAACAAAACACAACAAAACGAATCCTCTGAACTAAGCAGAACAGTATGAGCTGAGTTATTGCTTTTACAATATAATTTGGAACTATGATTTTATATTTCATGTGTGTGAAGAATCAAATATTCTATCATTGCTCATTGAAGAGTAGTGTCTCCCAGCTCTGTGCCTCAGGGCTGTTTGGCCATACATAATATTTTCTCCCTTTTTTGAATAGACTGGTTTTCAATTGATCATCTGCACTTCTGCCATTACATTCTTCTTCAGAGCTGCCACATCCTTTGAGAAGTTCCTTGAGCCACCACTGCACTGTGTCGTTAGCAGTTTCTGGGCTAAATATGTTGAGGCTGTGAGTTGTCTCTTCAGCTTTCAGACCCAATACAAATGATCTTCCATATAAATGTCTCTTGGACTTCCTTTTTGTCTACCATCATTTCCATAGCATAAAATAAATGTAAAGTAAGCAGAAAGTAATGCTGCTAACACAAGAACATAAAGAAACACTCATCAAAACAATGCGTACTGTAACCACATTTATTAAGAGTGAGTTCTTATCATAAACAGCAACTTCCAACAATGTAGAAACTGCAGTTGCTTTCACATCAAACTATTTACTAGGTACATAAAATGCATAATTTTACTACCCTGACTAGACACTGCCATTAAATCATGGCATACAAATCACAGAGTAAGACACATGTGACGGTTCCTACCCGTGGTTAGTCCAGCAGTCTGGAGGTCGAGGCAGGAGAGACAGCAAATTTCAAAGCAGTTTAGGTTTCGTAGTGAGTCTGAGGTTAGTGTAGGCTTTGAAACATGGCCCTTTATGTATAAAAAAATACTAAAGATAAAAATGGAATAGATTCAGTTGTTCTAATTAGAAGTAAAAAGGTATATTGTTCTTATTTTGTGCCAAGTTTTGTTTTGTTGTTGCTAATATAGATATGTACATTTGTCTGGTGTATACATTTTCCCTTTACATTTTTTAAACATTATTTTTATTATTTTATGTGTATGCCTGCTTAATTTGCAAGTATGCCTGCACATTACATGCATGCTGGGTACTTGTAGAAGCCAAAAGAGGGTGTTGGAATTTCTCTGTGGATGCTGGAAAAGAACTTAGGTCCTCTGGAAGAGTAGTTAGTACTCTTAACTGCTAAGCCATCTCTCTAGCCCCAACTCTTTCTTAATTTAAGATGATTTATTTTTACTATGCATATGTGT